>APFE031323269.1:33086-96684 GCA_000404065.3 Pinus taeda | reverse complement strand
AGGATTCACTTAAATAAAACATATTCTTGAAAATGGGCGAATGGATTCACTTAAATAAAACCTATTCTTGAAAATGGGTGAACTGGAAGGTTGTAACTCCTAATTTCAAGGGCTAAATTTACCTTTTTTACCCTCTCCCTTAAAATAAGGTGGGCTATTTGAGGTGATTTGTAAAAATGTACTATGATACAAAATATTCGCCCACTAAAAATTTAAAACCCCTTAATTTCGCCAAAGGGCGAACATTCGCCACTAAAATCACCCCTAGTGGATGTCATTTTCCATTCAGATCATTCCTCCCTCCTTAAAAATCAATGGTCCCCATTGTGTGAAGTTCCCTCCTAAGAAGCCTTTATTGAATATGAAGATCCACTAAAGAGAATGGTTTTGTGTGGTTAACCCATAACCATGATGAATGAATATCTGATGATAGAGATACCCTGTAATGCTTGTCACCAACTATGGTACTAGCGGTGTGCCTGATCTGAATGTGAAACTGCTTGAGGATTATGTAAATTGCAAGTTAATGAAGTGAGCTTTTATGGTGCTTTAAGTTGAATTAATACACATATTTAAACATGAATTTAACTCATAAATTACAAAACATAGTATAGAAATAAGACATAACATTAACCACAACACATTCAAGTGATGAAGGAGTTCACCCCTCCTGGGCTACATCTCCTGGTCTAGCTTCCAATGCTTGACCCTCTTTCATTATGCTCAATAATGGTGATTAAAATTAGTTAAAGTACTCAAATGGCTTTAAAACTACTCCAATAACTTCAAATCTATCAAAAACCCCTATCTGGCCTCTTTCTACTCCCAAAAAGACCAAAAATTAATAATTTTATGCCTCTTTCTCTCGTTTCCAAAAAACTGCAACTAATCTCTCCACAATTCGGCCAAAACCAAGCACAGGAACCCCGAACGCGGAAACTTCCCTCCAAACCTGGTACGATTCCCGCTCGGCAAGCGAAATTATAGGACTGATAAGTTGGCCATTAAGGCCCCCAAAGTTTAGTGTGCTACTAGTCTCATGGACCCCCATAAGACCTAGGGCTGGCCCCCTACTGCTAGCAGTCTTCTTGGCGGTTTCAGAGGCGGTTTATCTAACTTGTCACATGCGCGGTTTGTGGTGGAGATTGGGTTGGTTGTTAATTCCGTCGAATGTTATCTCATGGTGTGGTTAGCAAGCGTTGTGGTTAACGTTAATGTCACAGACTGTGGTTACTATAACTATCGTGGTGAGGGTTGCCACATGCAGAGTTTACAAGTGTCGGTTGTTACGATGTATATAGCAGCCATGTGGGTCAGGCTAGGGTCCAGTTGTTGCGCGGCCCCCCCCCCGATCGCAATCCTTTAGCACTGGGGTGGCTGGGGTATAGTCCCTAGCATGTCCATCCCCTAAATGTGCCATATTCAAACCTTTAAATATAATATGTTCGCCAACCTTAATCCAGAGGAGTTTTGTCTGACCCCTAACCCAATTTTAGTGGCCACTAAGGTGCCATGAGGTAGCCTCTAGTTGGTCCACGTCATCAACCATTCACCAACCAATAGAATTTCACCAACACAACATCATTGATATCTTAACAAGTGGCGAGATTCCATTCGCTCTTGAAGCCCAATCATTTTTCCAAATCAACATGCCACGTCAGCAATACAAACTGCTAACTAGGCATCCCTGCACAAAATTTAGCCAAAATTTGCATGTTTTCAAAATCAATCAATACTCATTTCTGGGAGCATATGATGTCCATTTTCTGCGAAATGAGCTAAGACAGATTCAAGATAATGAGATATACACGGTCGTTCTGGTTTTGTACCAATCCAAAAATTTTCATTTTGAGCATATTTTTGAGCACCAGATCACTCCTCCCCACTGGAAGATTTTGGACCCCAAAATCTCTTTTATTATTGAACAGTTAGATGAGGGTATAGCCCCCTCACCCTTCCAGTCTCAATCCATTAGAATTTTCCTAAATTCAACAATTTGAGCTTTTCATGAAAACTAATCTTTTTCCTTGATTCTAGAAACCCTGTCTTGTTGTTGTAGATACCATCTTACTGCAATTTCCCAAGATTTACAGAATAGAAAATTGTCCTTGAAGGAACAAAAATATTCCCTCCTCATTCATCAATCAAAGGAAACTTAAACAACTTGAAATTCTTCTCACCTCGAACATTGTCGACATGATGATGTTTAGTTTGTCTTGCCTTGTAGTTGGCTCGACTATTGACCAAGTGTGTTTTCCATTGCCATGTACCATTTTGAAACCCCAAAGAAGAACTTATGGAACCTATGCCTTCTTTTTCAATTTTCTTTGGCACTTTCTCTTTGATCTTTGCACCCTTTAGCACCGACATCTTGTTCCCATCACTATTCAAAAATGATGTATGTTGCTGCAATTTTACCTCATCTTGTTTACCTCTTTTAGAAGGCAACATGTTAGAACCCTGAAACAACTTATTACAACCATTAGCAACCTTAATGAAATTAGATTTTTCATTTGATTCATTTCCTTGAAAGGCCTCATTCTCAACGTCTTGATGCTTGAACATTAACAAAGCAAATTTTGACTTGCATTCACAATTCTCTTCATTTGTCTAGCATGCATAAGAGACAAACTCCTCTTCTTATGATGCGTTGTAACTATATACTCAATTCCATTATTGAATAAGTGATACTTATTATCATGGTATGAAAAATTTCTCTCTTGTCATAAAGATATGGGCTTCCAAAATAATACCTGAAATCTCAAGCAGAACTACATCAAGTTCAACTTTGTTAAGAAAGTTTGCATTGATTGAAAATCTTAGGATACACTTACTTGTCACCTGTAAACTTGCATTCTTACATATCGAGCCTAAAGGATATGGTCTTGGATGTGCAACAGTTTCTATATTTAACTTCTTGACTAAGTCTTCAGAAATCAAATTTGCTTGAGAACCACTATCAAATAGTGTGTCAATTTTGGTATGATTTGAAACAACTCTAATATGGAAAAGTTCAATTCTTGTTTCATCATCTTGAGTATCATTCAAACAACTTAAAGAACTAGTGCTTGCTATGTTCATACCTTTCAAACCCATCACTGTAATATTGGTTTCATCTCCTGAATCTGAACCTAAGTCATGTTCTATAATTGCAATTATTTTCTCCTTCTCTTTTTTTTTAAGTTTGTTGGGTTTCAATTCTGGATGGAGTTTCCAACAATGGCCTTCATCATGGACATTTTTCAAACGGTGTTTTCATGTGAGTTTTTCTTTTTCCAATTTAATAGAAGCATTATTCTTCCCTTTTCCCTTAAACTTACCATTTCCTTTTTCTCCAATTTCAAGGGAACTCTCACTTCTCTCATCTAAAATCATTTTCCCTCTTGCTTCTAGATGTGTGTCTTGAATAGAAACCTCATCTAAATTTGTGGGATTGAACATGAGAATAGTGTGCCTACGGTAACTATGTAAGCCTCCAATATACTTTAACAAATTTTCTTGAGTTTCCAAATCTACACCCAATATTAGTGCTTTTCTCCTAAACTATTAAGTATAGTTTTGAACACTTTGTCCTTTTAATTGTCTAAAATTATACCAATCCATAATAGCCTTCTACATATAAGCTAATAGATAAAATTGTCTTCTAAGTGCAGCAATAAAATCAATCCAAGAGGTTGAGACCTTACCATGATTTCTCATATCCTCTTGTGTTTTGCCTTCCCACCAAATTAAGTCAGCACTTTCCAACCTTAATGAAGCCAATTGAATCTTTGTTTCATCATCTTTGATGTTTTGAATCCCGCAATATGCTTCAAGTTTATGAACCCAATTATCTATCCTTTCAGCATTAACCTCACTATCATACATAGGCAATTCAAATTTAATATCAAGTTTTAATAAGGGAGTTTTACCATGTCCCTTTGGAGATTGTGGAGATGTTTGTGAAGGGATATTGTGGAAGAGGATGAAGATGGTTGTGAAGATGAAGATGAAGGTGTTGGTTTAACTACATTCCCTTTAGGAGGCTTATACTCATCTCCTCATTTTCCTCTTGAAGAACCCTCTCCCTTTGGAGGCTTGGAGCTCTCACCTTGAAATCTTGTGTTTCTATCTTCATAGAGAAATTTAACCATATGGGTCATGTCAAAGAATGCTTTTTTGAAAGCCTTCGCATCCTATGACATATTATTAGCTCCTCCTTCATGAGACATGCTTGTTGAAGCTTCAGGAACAACTTAAGGTGAAACTTGTGGTGTAGATTGTCGCAAATGTGCTCTCCTTGTCCTTATTCCAACTTGAGAACCTGCCTCCTCAAGATTTCCTTCTCCTCTCTTGAGATTCAACCTTGTAAGCATCAGAAACACTTTCAAACAATTAAATCCTCACAGCAACAAAGAAAACATATGCTCTGATACCAAACTTGATCTGAATGTGAAACTGCTTGAGGATTATGTAAATTGCAAGTTAATGAAGTGAGTTTTTATGGTGCTTTAAGTTGAATTCAGACACATATTTAAACATGAATTTAACTCATAAATTGTAGAAAATAGTAGAGAAATAATCCATAACAGTAACCACAACACATGCAAGTGATGAAGGAGTTCACCCTTCCTGGGCTACATCTCCTGGTGCAGCTTCCAATTCTTGGCCCTCTTTCATTATGCTCAATAATGGTTATTAAAATGAGTTACGGTACTCAAATGGCTTTAAAACCTGCTCCAACAACTTCACCTTAAGGTCTTTCTATATGTGATTTACACCGAAGCTCTTCTTTTATAACTTTGATGGTTCACAAAAGCCTCAATGCTACAATAGCTTCAGAGCTATCAAAAAACCCTATCTAGCCTCTTTCTGCTCCCAAAAAGACCAAAAGCTGAGAAATTTATGCCTCTTTCTCTCTTTTCCCAAAAACTGCAGCTAATACCCCCAAAATTTGGAAAAAACCCAGCACGGGCGCACCAAACACAGAAACTACCCTCCAAACCTAACATGATTCCCACTTGGCAAGTGAAATTCTAGGACTGATAAGTTGGCCATTAAGGCCCCAGAATTTTGGCGCACTCCTGGTCACATGGACCCCCATAAGACCTGGGGAAACGCCCCCCCGCTTGCGATCTTCTTGGCGGTTTCAAAGGATCTTTATCTGACTGGTCACATGGGTGGTCTACGGTGGAGGTTGGGCTAGTAGTTATGGTTTCCGCTGGTGGTTAATGCCGCAAAACTTTATCACATGTTGTGGTTAGCAAGTGGCGTTGTTAACATTAATGCCACGAGCGATGGTTACTATAACGGCCACAATAAGGGTTGTCACATGCGGAGTTTGCAAGCGCTAGTGGTTACGGTGTATATAGTAGCCATGTGGGTGACACAAGGGTCCAACCCTTGGCCCCCCCGCCATGGTCTCGTGGTGTTGGGGTAACTGGGGACTAGGCCCTAGCCTGGCCATCCCCCAAATGTGCCATATTCAAACCTTTAAATATAATATGTCCGCCAACCTTAAACAAGGATCAATGGTGGTGTATTAGTGTATGGTGTGGTTGGAATAACGGAGGTCTCAAGTTTGAATCTGGTGGAGGTCTATCTGACTCCTAACCCAATTTTAGTGGCCACTGAGGTGCCATGTGACAGCCTCTAGTTGGTCCACATCATCAACCATTCAACTACCAATAGAAATTTTCCAACAGAGCACCAATGATATCTTGACAAGTAGTGAATTTTCATTGGCTCTTGAAGCCTAGTCATTTTGCCAAATTAGCAGGCCAGTCAGCATGCGACATCAACAGTACAGACTTCTCACTGGATAGCCCTACACAAAACTTTGCCAAATCAATCAGAACTCGTTTTTGGGAGCATACAATGTCTATTTTCCACAAAACAAGTTGCGCCAGATTTAGGAGGATGAGATCTACGTGGTCATTCAAGTTTCACACCAATCTAAAAACTTTCATTTTTGAGCATATTTTTGAGCATCAGATCAGTGCGACCTAGCAAATGGACTTTGATGAAGTGTGGATTTGTGATGACTCATAACCATGACAAACGAAGATCCAAGGATAGAGATACCCTGTAATGTGTGTGACCAACTGTGATACTAATAGTGTGCAGCCTAGCAAATGGACTTCGATGACAAGGATTTTGTGTGGTTGACCCATAACTATGATGTTGGTTGTTGATGAAGTAGAAGGTGCCTACATAGCCTGGGGTGGGAGGGTACATCTCCAAAGGGAACTCGCTCTGAATGCTGCTCCAGATATAAAAACTAATTTAAAATGGGCATAACTTGGTCAATATAGCTCATAATATTTATTATAACCTATTTTTGGAAATAGAATGACCATTCTGAATCTTCCCATGTGATTGAAAACCCTATCTGGACAATCTATCAACTCATATTTGTGCTACAAATGTCTCATCATCACAAAAGTTATGAAAAAATAGTTGATTTTAAATCAGCGATATCTTCCTCGTCTGAACTCTAATTCGACCAATTGTATTTTTTAATTTGGTTATTTTTCAAGAGGAGCTCAGATATGTAATCATTTTTCTAAAATTCTGCACAAAATCTGCAAAAAATGATAGGAGAGTTGTCATCCATGAATTGTCATCAGAAAAAATTTCTACAACACAGTTGATTTTAATTAGCTATATCTCCCTCATCCTGACTTTGATTCAACCGATTTTTCTTTTTTAATTTGGATATTGTTTCACAAGGAATCTAGATATGTTATTTTTTTTTGTAAATTTTTCACCAAAAGTTTCAGATCTGATTTGCAAACTCTCTGTCCAAAAAAAATCCTGCAAAAAAATGAGAAAAAAAATCTTCTTGTTTTGCCCAAGAAAGTGCTTTGTGGAGGTCATAGCATGTGCATGAAGTTTTTTTAAGATCGTTGCAAAACTTTGAAACTTAAACATGCATCAAACCCTCATTTCCATGGAGTCGTAACCTAGCTCTGGTACCACTATTCCGGATCTTGCGGGGAGGCCCCCAAGGTCTAAAAAATCGAAATGGTTCTTGGGGGGAGAGGCCCCCAAGGTCTAAAAAATCGAAATGGATCTTGGGGGGAGGCCACCAAGATTTGAAAATTTGAAATACCAGAAGAAAAAGAGGATAACGCACAATAAATAAAACCACAAATAAACTTTTTCTATTAAAACAGATAATAATTGTAAAGGCTACATTATGGTGGACAATCTATCCTCTTATAAAATGTGACTTGTTACTTATAGCCTTTTTTGGTTACAATACCAAAATTAAAGTCCATGGGTGAATGAATACCATGGGTGGATGTCACAATACCATGGGTGAATGAATACCATGGATCGATGCCACTTACAATACCATGGGTAAATTCCATGGGTGGATAAATACCATGGTTGGATGCCACTTAAAATACCATGGGTAAATTCCATTGGTGGATAAATACCATGGGTGGATGTCATTTTCCATTCGGATCATTATATGAGTTGTTCTGACTATGTAAACACATGTCACACTCATTCACAAAGTTTTGAGCACTATCACACAAGCATCAACACAGCCATCGTAAAGTGTATCTTAGGTGTCGCACTTGTCATACCTGGTCATAAACCGATCATACACAGGAAGATGTAGTGTTCATGTGTCATGGGTGATCATTGTTGTTGAGTTGTCAAGTATTCTAAGTGTTATATCACATTCCAAGCCTTATCACTTCACATATCAGTATCACTGATCTAGCACTTAACCATTTCTGAAGAGCCTTCTTGACCCTTCAAATTGACTTCACGTGGCCTACCTGGACTGTGTATTACGTAGTTCTAGTCCTCTAGCGGTGACCTTGAACCTTGAATCTACGTAATGCACAATTCTTGCCCCCAAGACTACCGCACTACATAATTCCTAAACCTAAGACCCAACCTTCACCTCCAGAATTATGCAATCCTCTCAAATAGCCTAGCCTTAAATATGCATTGTTCAAGAAAAAGCCTCAAACTCCCTATCTAAGCTCTTTGACTATGAAATCCCATAGTGGACCAGCCTACCTTCCCTCTTAGAACTGCACAGAAACCTCCTACCATGGTCATCCCCTCAACCTGACCCATTGGCTACCAAAATTGTGCAGATATTGTCCCTCAACCCATCTTGAACTGCACATTGCACAATATTAGGCCTCAAGCCTCAACCCTAGCTACTAGAAGTATGTAATGCGTAGTAACTGAACCCCCCTTTCCACCTTGCTACTCAATTCTGAATCAATCCATCAATCAGAATGCATCATCTTAGGCTAGGAGGTTTTTTGGGCTAATGTCATCCCGTCATGATTGAATTGCAAATACAAGTATCTTATCATATGATAGCGAGATGATGAAGAAGGGGATGAAGGAGGAGGACATGCAAAATACATTCATGTAGCTAAGCATGAAAGTTGATCTATTAGGGAAAAGCAAAGGGACATCAACTCATGGCCACAACTCAAGACTTAAGATCATTAAAGATTCCTATCACTAACCCATGAGGAGGTGGAAGACAAGAGAATTCTCAAGCAAACATCATTCACAACAGTAGTAGTGGCTTAACATCACCACATCATTCAAGCATTCCATATCAACATTACCATGTCATGTCTTATCATGAGTTTTCATATACCACATCATCATTGTGGACCATGAATATTGTATTCACTGTAAAGTGGAAGTCCAAAGGACACATATGTAATATGGAGAGTCATGTAAGCTGAAAAGTCATAGGAAGTCAAACAATCATGAGGGTGTCAAAGAGTCACAAGGAGGGGAAGCATCACCCCTTGGTTATACATACTCACTCATTGTATGAGCAAAGGAATTTTCACCTTGGCTCCTCCCACAAGGCATTAGAGAGATAAGCTAGTTCTTTGAGGAGCAAGGAGTGGCTCTAATGTTCCACTGCTGGATCTAGTGATGTACATTGTAAACATGTGTCTTGGAACTTTTACTTAATAACGGGATCCTTCAAGGCCAGCACATTCTTCATTCATGGATTTTGAATTTTTGTAAGACTATTCTGCGAATGTTTGTATTTCATGTTTGCTTTCACATGTGCTAAGATTGTTGAACTATTTAAGTTATTTTGGTATGTAACTTATTAATAATGTGTTGTAATGGTTGTTATTTATCCTCCCATCCTTGTGGACTATTCTATAGGATATTATACAGATATTTCTCCATTTGTTGGTTGTAATGACCATCGCATCCTCTGTGGACTATTGCGCTGGATGTTAGATGGATCTTTCTAGTTCATGTGTGTCTCTTCTAGGGTTGTACTACTACCTCTCACTTAGAGGCTCACTTTTCTCCCTTCTCCGTAATAAAATAACCTTGACACATTTTACAACTAAACACTCACCAAGTACACCTCCTCACTTTTTGAAGACACCATTGCATCCTTCTCTCGTGCTAACAGTTAGAGCCAAGGCATATATTTGAGATATATGGAAACCAAGTTGATATTCTAAATGGGGCTCCTACACCAAACGGTGTGAGGTCTAATTGGGACTTCATATTGGGGAGAACCCTTGGTTGATGGATTTCCAGCATCGTCAACGAGGATTCATGATTAATAAAAGTCACCTTAACCTTCTATTCGTTAGAGAATTGGAAGTAGCCCTAAAATTTGAAAGAATGCTCACAACATCTTCCAAAGGCATGTTCCCATACATAGCTAGTTATCCTCTCTCCTTATTCAAAAGGTGCATATGTTATCCCTACTTAGCTAATATTATTCTTAAATATCATATGTCATCCTTCTGGCTTCTAAATGATACCATCCCCCTCTTAGCTAAATGAAATACAAATGAATGTGCTCATCTCCAAAAGGCTCAATAATTTTAAAAAGAAAAAAGGGAAACATTGAAAAAGGAAAGTGACCAAAAGGAAAGGATGCAGATTCTTAGGCACAAGGAAATGCAAATATATTTTATAGGGCTATGGATGCTTTTTGGAACTAAAGAAATATTTATGATGCTAGGGTCACTCCATCAGGGCTATGGATTCTCATGGGAAATCAAGCAACACCAACAAATTGAAAATCTTGCATGAAAGGTTGATACAATTCATCTTCATATAGGTGAGATCTCAATTATGTGTGGATATTGTTTCAAGGAAATCACCTATATTAATATCACAAAACATTAATGGGTAAATTTTTTGGTTCTCCTATGAGTGATTTGAAAGGAAGTGAAAGTTGGGGAATGTGTCAATTCATCCCATTTCTCCCCACTATAGTCGTTAATATCAGATCACAAGTAAGAATGAAGTTAAACTTGGTGGAAATAATTATGCAAAAAGAATCAAGGATCAATGTAGTGATTCGCCATTTGTTGAGTACTCAATGTACCCTTTAAAATTTTCTCAAATTTTATTGTGTCATCATATTTTATTGCATTCTTAACATTGTGATGCTTGTTCTTTCTAGGAATCATATTCTATTATTTTAGTAGTTTATTTAGATTCACTTATATTTTATTCACTTTTGAACTTCAAAAATCCTATAAAACCCTGGGAAAATATGATTCCTCACTTGAGCCAGAAAAAGAAAATAGAAAAAATTGAGTAAAGGAACCAAATAACAACATTTTCTCCTAAGTGTTGACGAAGCCATCAATGATCGGTGAAATTTGTTGTATGTAAAAGCAAAATCTCAAAATATTACACCAATGTTGATGAAGCCATTGACATTTTACAAAATATGTTAGGGGCTGCAACAAGAAACTCTAAATATTCCAGTATTTAATGATGAATCCATCGACATTTAGTGAAATACTTTGGGTGTTGTAATCACAAGCCACAAAGATTTAATTAATTGCTAATGAATCCATCGAATTTTGATGAAATAATTTGAGTACCAAAATTGAAATGAAAATTTTTCCGTTGATGCTAATGGACCTTATTCCAAATTTATAAAAGGATATCCTATCCATCCATTTCATAAAAAAAATTGTATCTCACTCGTCAGTGCCACCACATAGAATTTTCTAACATAATCTTTGCATACAATCCACATCAACAACACATTTTTTTTGTGGAATTTGCATATGTCATCATCCACATGATTTTTCTATACACTCCACCTCATCACTTATATAGTCAAGGTTTTTCAACGTGAAGCTTTCTCATGATCACTGATGAGGCCATCGATTATTGGCGAAATCCTTTGAGTATCATAACTACTATGCACCTTTTTCCCTAATATTGATAGGCCCTCTACCAAGGTGTTAATATGACATCCTTAATGTCCATTTCATCAAACAAGATTAGATCTCAGCCATTGATCTGACCACATGGATTTTTCTAACATCACATCCATACAATCCATGTCATCAATCAGATACAACTTATCTTCATGGATTTTTGATACATCATTATTCTCGTCACGACCTATGTAATATTTTAGTACACTCTACATCATCATCTATATTTTGACTCAAATATTTCTCTCAAACACCTTTCTTGAGAATACTCCCCAGAATATGTTGTCATGCATTTACCCAAATCTATCGAAAATGTGAAAATTCTTACCTTTCCCTTGAACACCCATGGGCTTGCTAAAGCACACCATTTTTTTTTCAAACGTGCGAAAGGAAATGTTCCACTTTCCCCTACATATGAAAGTGTTGTGAGACCCCAATTATCATCCATACTGAATGAATCACTTGGTTTCTTATCCAATTTTTGACACATATCCTCAGTTTCAAGTTTAGTGACATCAAAGATGCTCAATTCTTGGTATTTTTTTGCAACTTTACCCTTCCTTCACTTGGTTATTTTCTTAGTGCTAGACATAGGTTAATTGTCCTTAAAATATAGCAATTGTAGGTAAAATGCCTCTAAGGAAAACCCCTATACAAAAATCTTTGAATAAACTGAGAATTAGGGGGAAGAAACCAACAAACAAATATAGCCTAGTGCAATTATAGGAAGAAGAGTTGCAACATGTAGCCCAAATGATTGAGGATGTATTGGCGACATTAAAAAAAAAACCATTGATATACACCAAGAAGACATCAAACAAATAACTTTAATTGAATATGGACACAACTAGATGTTCATGGTTGATGAAATGAAAGCAGTTGATAAATTGGAATAAGTAACGCCAAAAAAACAAAAACAAAAAAAACGAAAAGAAAACAAAAAAATACACTTGGCACTATAGAAAGAGTAAAGAGAACTTGAATGTACTAGTGGATCAACACAAGTTCCCCTATAGTTGAAGGCGTGAGGAACTTATTGGGTCTCCTTTGATGTTGAACATGAAAATACGTAAGCACCCAAATCACTCAAGTCATCTTGACTCATACTACTACTAGCATTTTCTAACATTTCATATTATTGTTGAATATGTTATTTTTAGCAATGCAATGATAATAAATAAAGGGTTGGTTCTCTAAGAAATGGTCTTTTGACTATGGAATAATGGAAATAGGATTGTAGCTAAATATTTCTCAGTGCATTAATTCTTAGTTGTATATTATTCCACCCTTGAATTTATGTAACAGGCATTTATTAAGGATTTCAATTTTGCTAAGTTATCTTGTATGATTGAATAAATTGCTATATGTTATTTTTAGTACGCTTTATTAATTAGTTTCTCATATTTTATAATCTTGTTTTTGTCATTTAATGCATTAATCATTGTAGAACTGTTTGTGCAATCATTGATGGAGTACATGGAAAATTGTTGTGTGTTTCCTGGGAATATTGTGGTAATTGTATCTTTTAGTGAAATCTTTTCTTAGAAAAACAAATTACAATTATTAAATTATTTCCAAATACTATTTCCAAGAGTTCTCTTGCAGGAGCAAGGGTTATGCGTTCTTCTTTTATATTTCCCAATGGTAATCATGCAATAATTCTTCTCAATAGAATTAGTTCCTAGAGACCCCAAAGCTATTGGTCAATTTCATTCATTGTTCCCGAGGGTTATCCTTTAGTAACAAACCTTTTCCAAAACTTCTTAGATTAGTCTTTTTTATTGCATTGATAAATCATAAAAGAATATAAATATACTTTTAATTGATTCATAAATCTCCTCAAAAGGTTGTCTGAACATAACCTAGAAAATCATTCCAATTGGACCTCATCCTTGGGTTTGATTTCTACTATTGAGTATCACAAATTTAGACCACTCAACAAGGTCCAAAAGGCAGGAGTAGAATTTATGATAGGGATATATCTCTTGACATATACTTGGTTTATTAATATTTAGTATATCCATGTTGTATATGCACATAAGATATTATTATTCTGTATATGATTGTGTAGATGTCTTCTTGGTTTCCTATTTTCATGGCTAGTTGAAATATTGTCTTCATCAAGACCTATATTTATTATTTATTTTTAGTTGTTATTTATTAGGATCTTGGTGAGTGTTTATCTCCTAGTTTTTTGAGGTGGTTATTTTTGTGTAAAGATATATAAGCTTGTGCTTTGTTTAATGAAAATTACTCAAAGATATTATTTCACACTTTGATGTCAAACTCTATTCCTGAGTGGATAATTCCACATCATTGGTACTAGAGACTTTTCGATCCAACCTTGGATTTAGGTTGAACACTCTTCCATTTTGTTAGATTCTTTTCAAGTCACCATTCCCCTATAATGTTTGGGAAACTTAGTCATGTTGACCAAGCCATAAAAGCATTTATTTATTTATTTATTTATTGCAAGTCTACGTCTAGATCAAGATCACACCCTTTTATGGCCTTTTGTGCCTCTTTGTTGTGTACATCCATATTGTGGTGCTATTACACATAAATTGGATCAGACAAAAAATTGTGGCTTTGGATATCTTGTTCCAATTGCCTCAAAATAATCCAATTCAATAGCTTTGAGGTTCGATCTTTGTTGTTTTGACTGACTGGAGGTTTCAAGTATCAAATCTCTTTTATTCATGAATTTTCTACTGAGCAATTTACAAAGGTTTGGCCTTTGATATTTTTGATTGGCTTTAGATCTCTTCAAAAAACATTTTGTGTCAAATTCCCAATTGTGTTGAGTGATTGGTTTTGCAAGTGATCCTATTATTTTTTAATTCAAGGATGTTCTTATTTATAGGAATGATTTGGATTTCCATGTATTATCCACCTTACTGAACAAATCATGTGTTATGGAAGTTATCAAAATTATTATTTTTTGCTTAGTTCAAGCCTTACTTCGTGGCTTGAAGAGAACTTGAGGTTACTCAACATGCCTCATATATCCATGTGCCTTGTAAATGACATACCTAGTAATTCAATGTTGAATAAATAGTGCCCACGCAAATATAAGAGATACTATGGACTATATTATAGAAGAATGGCACCATTAGCTTGTGTCCTCAATTCACATTCATGATCTATTGCTCCCCAATTTTCCTCTCCTCCAAATCGACCTAGCACATGTTTCTTGATGTCATGTAGGATTAAGCACATTTGGTAGAAAAAAATAAATTAGATCAATGTATAATTAAACAACAATCATCCTCCTCCATCATCTCCATATTTGTATCGTTCAAATCCTGCACTCCTAGCACTACTTGGTTATCATCATTTTCCCAATTTCTTCTACTAATACTAAGTTATATTAATAGTGCAAGAAAAAAATACATGATAAGTCCAAATGTTTGAAATTGAAGAAGAAAAATTTTATTGTATAGTTTCCTAATGAGGAAGATGATGATGCTCAAATTTATTTTTATAATGAAGAGATGACTTATGAAGACTTACGAGGATTCAATTAAGTCATGGTGTTACATCACTTCATTTCCCCAAATCATGAGATAGTTTGTTATCACATGTGCACACTTCTCCCATGATTTATTCACAAATTTTCTCTTCAACAATGGCTCACAATAAAATTTGATTGTCAAATCCATCGATGATAAGCTACACTTTCCTATGGGCCCTCATCCTCATCTTTATGCACTTAGATGGAAGGATCATGGCTCCTTCCTAGATCACACAAAGACACATGCAATCTCCCTTTTGCTTTGGTCCTAAATTTGTGGATATCATCACTTTTGATGTGACTAATATGGATTGTTGTGGTTTGTTGCTTGGTCAACCTTATTAGTATGATTGGAAAGCACAATATGATGCATTAAACAATAGTTACCTACTACATAAACGAGATATAAATATCTAATCCACTATATAATTG
The DNA here is from genome assembly GCA_000404065.3 of Pinus taeda. Lineage (NCBI taxonomy): Eukaryota > Viridiplantae > Streptophyta > Pinopsida > Pinales > Pinaceae > Pinus > Pinus taeda. Next base: position 81,534 of record APFE031323269.1, on the reverse strand, counting down.
AAGTAAGACTTTAGGTTAATGCTATAGTTAATAACCATTCTTGAACCTTTATATGATAAGGCTATCCACAACAGCATTTTATTCCAAATTTGGCATCCATTCAATAATTTTAAATGACTCTTATAGGCATCCTCCTTCAAAATTTGTTTTTCTTTCTTATCAACCATTGTTTCCTTCAGATACCACCTTAGGTGGACAATCTAAAAATATCTAAGTTTCTCACCTATAATAAAGTTGTCTCCTCAGTTGGAAGTTCAAATATGGTCACCTCTTATCACTAGTTCACAACCCACTTCAACATTGTTCATCACTTAAAACTTTCCTTTGGGTTCATAATTATTTTTGTCATGATGTTCCTAATTAGTTGAAATTTCATGATCTTGTCAACACATATCATGAATCAGCATTCGGCATTGATATGTTGATAAGTCATGCTACAAATATTGTTCCATTTTTTTTGTGTTTGGCTCATTACAGATCAAGTTTTTGACATTAAGACTTGTTAGACCATTATGGATCTATCACTTCCTACTTTGTCTCTAAGCATCAGGCTTAGGCTTGTTGGATTAATCAACACCATATGAAACATCATTTTCTCTCTCTTAAAAGCATTATTTTATCTTATCTACTGAAAGCATGGGAGGCTAATGGTTTTATTGTGGCGAGGAATGATAGGGATTTTAGTTCTTAGCATGTGATTAATTTCATAATATTTAATATATCTATGTGGTGTGTGCACATAGGATATTATTATTTGTTTATGTTTTATTGGTTTCGTATTCTGATGGCTAGTTGAGATATTTTCTCCAAATAGACCTATATTTATATTTAGCTGCTAGTTTTTGGGATCTTGTTGAGTATTTATCTCCTATTTTGTTGAGGTAGTTATCTCGATGTAAAGCTACATATACTTGTAAATTTTTAATTAAAATCAATATTAGACCTTGTTTCACACTTCAATGTCAAATTATGCTCACAAGTGAGTGATTACACGTTGATTAACATGTTAAACGCATGGAAACTTATAATAAAAACGATGGTTAAACTAGATTCTAAGTCCACTAAGATTGTCTCATTGTTATTCTAGTCATTATAAATTTGGGTGAAGAAAAAATTGTTGAGTGTGTTATATTCTTTGCATAATGAGCCCCACATAAGGTATTTGGTAGTTTTCAACACACAATTTGTCGACCCATCATTCTCTGATTATGGTTAGAGAATTAAGGTTGTATTCCAATGTGGGTCAGCGAATTAAGGAGTTTCATGTTCTAGGATCCTATATATAATATTGTAAATGGTAAAGTTAATATAATGAGAGTTAAAGGTGTGAATGTTGATTTTCCTGATTAAGGATTTCCAGGGTAAATATCTGAGTACTATGTGTGAGTGTTATTGTTTACTTTTATGTTTTATAAAGAATATTTGTGTTAGATGTGTTATATTCTTTACATAATGAGCCCCACATAAGGTCTTTGGTAATTTGCAACACATAATTTGTCAACCCATGATTTTCTAATTATGGTTAAAGAATTAAGGATGTATTCCAATGTTGTATTTACTTTTATGTTTTATAAAGAATATTTGTGTGTATTTATTACTATAAAGGTTTAAAATTTCGATTGATTATCATAGATGTTATTGGATTTAGGAGGACACCATTATTGTTAAGGGTGTGGTTATCTTAGGCTCGTGTCAAGCTCAGTGTCAATGGGAGATCTATAGTTGTGATTCCTGTGGTAAAAGAGAAGTGTGAGTAGTTCAAAGTTTGAGATTAAGAAATTTAATGGGAAAATATTTGATCAATGGAAAATTAAGATGGAGGATATTCTAGTATACAAATAACAATGAGTCACTATTGTTGTAGTAAATGCTACTCGCAAGGAGCCATTTCTCCGCAATCCTAAACTCGATTAGGATCACCAAAAAACAAAATAATATGGCTAACCCAAGACAACAAAATCCCTAAATCAAATGATGATACAAGAAATCTCCATGCAATTCTTAAATCTATAAAGGTTTGAGCAAGTACCTTGCCTCGTCACAAGTTGATGAAGGGTTTTGGATCTGGTGCAAAAAATCTCTCTCCAATCAAGCAATCTCTCTCCTTTGTTGTCGATCCCAAGCCTACACACAAGCACAAACAAACAAGGATGATAAGTGACCTTCCACAGAAGATCGTCAGCTCAAGACATCAGGAAATAAATGAACATAAATCACTTCAAATGCTAGTAGAAAGGAAGGGAACATGAATATTCATTAAACATATAAACAAGAATACATCAATATACCTTCAGCTTTAGTAGTCTTCTCCTCATTCCAGCAGAGTATCCCCACTATAATGAACAAGAATTCAAAGCAGCATGAGGCTCTCAAATTTGAATCACAATAGCAAGATATAACTCTATGATTCTGGCTCACAGATTCTAACTAGCCTCACCCTCTATAATGGCCCAATATAAATAGGAAGGGGAAGACTCCTACGAGGATGAATGTAGACATCTAAGATGAAGAGAAGTTAGAGAAGCCTCTCAATAATGTGTCCTAGCCAGCAAGAATAGATGAGATAAGAACATGAGTCAAACTAATCTCCTAGTAACCATAAGTCCCTAGAACAATTCTCCCAACCACATCAGTCATAACCACATGGATAAAGTGTCTTTCATGTGGATGGAAGGTTCCAACCACACTCACAAGTCAGGTTACATGCGGTTGGGGAGAAAAGTTGGAAAAATTAGTGGTTAAGGCCAAAGTAAAAGGTCAACAACATAATGACTCAAGGGGACTAACCCTAGGGAGAAAAATAGACTTATAATATATTCCCCCTAATGCATGATTTCAGAAGAGTAACTGATGGCCGAAATGCATTATAATAAAGCTCAGAGGTTAAAATAGGAGAGAGGAGACAAATCCACGAACTTGAATCAGAAGGTACCAAATGTTGAAGTATCATCTGTGTTGATAACATCCCTGAGGTGGGCATACCCATGCTCATTTATAAAGAGATACTAAACATGGCCTCCAAAACATACACTGCAAATCCATGACATTAAATGCTAGAACATGGCCACAAAGAAATATACATAGTGGATCCATCTAACTCATCAGATGGAGGATAGCCACAAGAAAATACAATGTGGATCTATGTCATAATACACATCAGTAGGACTATGGACATGTGATAGATAGAGAAGTGCCCCATAATAGCACTCAAAGTACATAACTCCAACAAAACCTAGGGAGGGTGCCATATAAGAGTGAAATGTACCTATCATAGGGTCTTTGACTTAACCTTGATGGTATAAATCTATGGCATGCGAATAGATGTGCTGAGGTCGAGCATGGTAGAAATTTCTTGATTACCAACCAATGAGGTAAACTAGTAACAAATGTGAGGGAATCCACCAATGATGAAAATTCACCCCAAGATACCTAGTATAGTCCACTAAGTGAGAATAAATGAGTTGACGTCAAACACTAATGAACTTGGCCAATCAGGAGTCAATGATGTAAACCCATTATCGATTGTGAAAAATCCATCCACTGACATCTGCAAGCTCCAAGGTACTACTGGTTCCTAGATCAAGCTCTTAGATAATGAGTTGAAGACAACAGGAGAAGATTCGTCGAAGGAGGACCTTAATGTATCCCTCATTAATTGACACAAAACAAACCAAGATGATGTGATGTATGGATGAATTGAATTCATGAAGAAATGAAGTTCAACTAACATAGGGATGGTTGACTCAAAAAGGTTAAAAAGCTACTATAGATGGTTGACATAGGCTGAGACTTATCTTGAACACATAACACCATGAAACAAGAGTGAATTGGAAGCATGAATAATGAGAACCATGTGATATCATGCAATGACACAGGAGGCATCGAAGCATGCTCCATATGACTGGAAGGGTAACCAACCAAGGAGTAAATAGACCATATGGATGGTAGGATTCCCAAAAAAGCTAAAACCCAACTATGAGATAGTGATGCAGACAAGTGCCATGTTCAAGGGAAACACAACTGACGTTGCCATTTTAATGAAAAATGGAGATGAATGTTCCCTTTCCTTTCTTTTTTTTTTTAAGTTATTTTTTCTTAAATTTGTCCCCCCAAGCCTAAAAAAGAGATAAAAGTATACAAGGGAGAAGCTTCTAGCCATAATAAAATAGAGTATTCATTTTTCATAACTAGTCTACTCAGTCTTGAAAAGGGTTAAATTTATACTAAATAGACGACCCTTCAAGTACTTTAATGAGCATGAAGGAGACAAGTTCACTCGACAATCTTTTCTAAATTAAGGAGTCTAAAAAGATATTAAAGGAAACTCCTCCTAGAGGAAGGAGTGGTATAAGAGATAGCAATTGGTTTCGGTAATGGTGGAACTACTCATAACATAAAGAGGATAAGAGGCTAGCTAATAGGACCACTCATTACAATGGTTCCTCCAATAAAGGGAAAAATACCAAGTGAAAGTGAATACTAGGCCAACCAGATGATGATGATGGGATGAAGAAACCAAGGGTCATCGTGTAAAAACAGGTTGATGAAAAAAGTAAATTACGAGGGATAAGGTGTTTGAATCCTCCTGGGGTATATCCATAAATATGATGAAGAAGAGGACATGAGGCTCATATTCTAGGTCATGGCGTATCAGAAGGAAATATTTCGAAAAGGAGTAAAAATGACTGCATGGACACCAAAATGACAAAAAGGGTGCTAGCTAGGGTATCCATGATCGGGTAAGATCTACCCCAAGACAACATGCACAAAGAAGAGTGGCTAAAGTCACAACTTTATGGGGTCGTACCAAAGGCACAATGATGACATGTATGTTCAATAATGCATCGGAGATGGCGATATGTGACCTACCCCTATATTCCAAGTTCAAGAGAAACTTGCATAAGGTCCAATGGATGTCGCAATAAAAACACCACCCTATCCTATAAAAACCATCTAGAAAGACTATATCCATGGTTAAATCACAAAGTGAATGACATAAAACATGGATGAGGTAAAAATGAGATGATTTTATTTTTTTACTTTTATAATTATTTTAGATTTTTTACATAAATAAGGCATGACAAACACTCGTATCACACACCAAAACCAAAAAAAAAAAAAAAACACACACGCCTATGTACAATATATACAAGTGCAACATAGTCTAGTAGGTCACACTAATGTGTGCCCATAACTAGGCTCAGGCCAAGGGTTTCTATATGTGAACTCATGGAGGGTAAGGGGACCATATGGATCACCAATGTGGGGCCATGCCAAAGGAAATAAAATAGCCCAATCTAGAAATGTTGACCATGCCAAGGACATTCTAACATATTCATACTCTCAAAATTATCCTAAGGAAATAAAGGAGGATCAATACATAGAGGTACAACACAATTGTCGATAGGTGAAAATGAAGTGGGAAAATCATTGGCAAGTTTGGTAGTAGAAGCCCAAGACTTGACTCAGTCCAGGCGTGGCACTTCCAAGGAGGGTTGATGAGGTGCCCCCTTAATCATTCCAAGATTTAGGTTTCCAATCTCTACCTTTTCCAAGGCAAGAAGACTAGAGGCGTCAAGAGGCATAATCTCCCTAAGATTATCAATAATTGAATACATCACCTCCAAGATGACTTGCCAAGAAGAAGACTCGTGATCAAGGGAGTCACATGGAATAGGTGAAGTGATGGCCCGTGTGGGCAAAATATCTTGGTCATATTCCATATTGTGATGAAGTTTTTTACCAACATCAAGAGGTACTAACGGGACTACTCGAGAGACAATCTCTTCCACAAATGGTGGCAGAGGATGCTCATTAGCTTAATCAACTTCCATAGGATCAGGAGGTCTATGGGGCCCATAGGTGTTGGAAGAGAACATATGAATAAGATGTTTAGGAGAGGATGAATAAATTTAGGGCGATGGTAATTGAGGAAATACCCTAATAAGAGATGATATTTTGAGCAATCATGCGCCAACATTCTCATAATGACCAAGGTTATCTCCAACAAGTGGGATTGAATTCCCCATAGTGGTAAGTTGAGCCGACAAAACACAATAATCAAGTTGATTAATGGTACAATTTTTCCTTCACGAGCAAAGCAAAGGACATGGAATATAGATGAGACAATCACGGTCATGGCATAAAACCAACTATGGCCAGGGAGCAAGTTATAACCCAAAGTGGCATCAACGACTTCAACATCAACATAAACTATTTTTCCTCCTAGGTCAATGGAAAACTTGGGAAGAACCCCCTTAGGTATAAAAATTTTCTGTCAAATGTTTAAAGAGTGGTATTAGACTTAGCAAGCATCGAAGAGCCAAGATCCTTCCAGCATGATGCTGACATGACACAAGTGGAAGATCCTTCATCCACCAAGTGCGATGAATATTCTTATGAAAGACTTGCATAGTAATTTGAAAGTAAATCTCATGGGGAAGTCAAACAACAACCTTTTCAACATTAAAGGTGATAAGATTCAAATTCGAGGGTTCCAATCCTCTGATCGCAAACAACAAGGCTTTGTGTTATTAAGGGTAGCTTTGCAAAACCTCCAAGGCAGACATGGAATAGGGAGATTGGTCCATATCTTCAACAATACTATAGTGTTGAGTAGCCTGGGCAGATGGATTGTATGTTGTCTTACAAATGACACCCTTAGGTGGGCGATAAACAAGTTCCACAGGATTACCTAATGTGAGAGGTCTAGTGAAAGGATGTGGAGTGGTCAAGTCCTTAGAGGAAGAACTCGACTTGGGAAAATCATAGGATTTAGCTCACATAATCACATTGATGTTTCCTTTACACATAAAGATAGACAAAATGTTTAAAGGATTGAAAAATGACCCCTCATTGACCCCTTGTGGAGGTGGAGGAGGTTGTGCAACCATATGTTGTTGAGGTTGTGCAAGAAATAGATGAGATAAAATAGTAGGTTGTTAGATTGTGGGTGGTGGTGCAAGAAGCCTATGAACTTCATCCATCTTAGGGAACTCTTGAGTCAAATTTTTACCTTGACAGATGTTACAAGGGAACTTAATCTTACAATGAAACTTAGATGTGCGCCCTCCCTGATTAGGTGGGTTCAGTTGAGGTTCATGAGCAATTTGATTCTTTTGTTTTTTTTGTTTTGTTATTTTTACCACCAGGTTGTTGATTGTTCTTCATCGTTGTGGACTTCACTATAAGAACACCGGTGGATTGTTCAGAAGGAGGTGCTTTTATAGAGTGAGGCGCACTTGCTGGGGATTGAAGTGTAGCAATCAATTGCCCAAGCTGAGTAGCAAGTTGGATCACAAAGTCAAAAAAAGGCCCAATAACACCAACAATGTGTGGGCCAGGAGTAGGTTTAGGTGGGTCAATGGAAGGTTGTGGAGCATTTAGAAGTAATTCAGAAAGCATGTTCAACTGAGAATAAGTCAAATCCAATTGTTGGGAAACTAAGATGGTTTTCTCCTTAGTAACAAGTCTAAACATAGAGAAATATTTGGAAATTTGAGGTTGTGATGATCGAATGAACCATTTTCATAATATTTCATCAAGAATTTTGGTTCTAACCAACCTCTTGTGATGTCACCACTCATGGATATCATCATAAATCAAGGTGGCATTGTCTTGTTTAAAGTTAGACAAAATTTGGAAATCAATGTCATAACTCATATGAAACTAGAAATGGGTCAAGAAAGTCTGGTCCAATGATGAAAAATCACTGTAAGATGTGATGTCCAATTCAATGTACCATTTGACAGCATCTCCAGTTAATGTATGTTGGAACAAGCATAATTTGATCGAATCATTCACTAAAGAGTTTGACGAACACCACAACTGGTAAGTGGTAATATGGGTGGATGGATTCTCTCCAATATTTCCTTCAGACTTCAGGATATCTAACCGTAACTTTTCAGGCATAGGTGGCCACCAAGAATCATGTCGGATGGGGTCGTTTATCAACTTTTCTATATCTGGTAGATCAAGTGAAGATAAAAATGGATTATGGAGCTGACCAAATGGGTCATAGACAGGACAGCTGCCAGACCAACTGTGAGGTCCCCCCATATAAGGATTATGTTGTAAAGGGTGTTTAATATAGTAAGGGTTCATCCCTGCATATAGAGTATGTTGACCAGCCTGACCAGTAAGACGATTTCTCCCCAGGGTAAATTCCCCCAGAGAGTGTAGGACCCCTAAGAGCATGACTACTGACAGGGTTGTATCTGCCAAGGACAAATTTTTCAGCTTGTGCAGTAGCACTGACATAAGGAGGGTAACTCATGGAAGTGATAGTGTTAATGGAAGGGTTACCTTTGGGTAAACTAGCCACTCCAAGAAGAGTATTATAGGTTAGCGTCCCTCCAAACAATGAACTATACCATGTTTGAGACATATTTTAAGTAACATTGCCCCTGGTATGGCTAGGAGAAATGGATGGTCCTCCCTACACATTTCTGGAAGTGACCATGCTTATTTGAGGAATAAGAACCATATGTTGATAAAAAATAAGAGTCAAAATCCTTGATCCTGCAGGCTGAATAGGATTAACTTCCATAGCTAGCATAGATGAAGGACCAGGCATAGGAACATTAGGGAAATTTCTAGGAGCCATAGATGAGATTGGTGTAATGCCCCAAGTATATGTGAGAGGTCCCAAGATAGAGGCATAAGTCCTACCACAATCAATGGTGGCAATGATGACATGGCAGTAGAAACTGCAAATGCAGAGGGTAAAAAGGAACTAACCTCCTCCATCGGTAAGATAGGGACGTATGTATAAGTAGGTGCATAAATGTTTGGGTTTAGCCACAATAAATCTAGTCCTAAAGGATTGGTCAAAGGTGGATTAACAAGAGAATTTGATTCATCTTCCAAAGTTCTATGGAAACTAGATCACTACAAGGAGGATCCACAATTATGGGATGGTATAAGTCTTGAACATTGACAAGCACTCATCGAGTAGGAGTAACAAGTCCACCTCATTAAGGAGGCAAACCATGAATATGACGTCACTGACAAATACTTGGTTTAACTAGGGTGAATAAATGTAAAGTAACCAAATTAAGTTAGTACAATCATGCCTATGGCCAAACTACTGACTCGGACCAGACAACACACACTAGAAAAGTCCTAGGAGGTAGTCACACATAAACCAAAATAGAAAGAAGTTGGCAATGGGAAATTTATACTATCAACCTGCTTTCCAACCCTTTTAGCTGGGAACTCAGTCCAACTACCCTTATTAGCCATGGGGCACACACCGAGAGAGTTGAAATAGTATAACTAATATCCATCCTAGGTACAGAGAAGACGAGCCCAATCTTGCACCTGTGTATGAGCCCTAAGAGAATGACCACTAAGGTTACCAACAACAATAACATATCCTGTGAAGACAGTCATCATCCAAATTCATGCGCAAGGGACGGGTAGCTAAGTCTGAAACCCCCTTGATAGTTACCCCCCAAGTGGCCCCTAAGTTCTACAACAAAATGATAATAAGCCCATTTGTAATAAAATGTGGATCTATGTCACAATCTACATTAGTAGGACTATGGACACATGACAGACAGAGAGGTGCCCCATAATAGCCCTCAAAGTACATAAAGGATACATAACTCTAATGCAAACTAGGGAGAGTACCATATAAGAGTGAAATTTACCTATCCTAGGGTTTTTGGCATAACCCCTATGGTACAAACCTATGGCATGTAAATAGATGTGTTAAGGTTGAGCATGGTAGAAACTACTTGATTACCAACAAATGAGGTAAACTAGTAACAAACTCAAGGGAATCCACTAATGAGGAAAATGGACACCAAGGTACCTATTATAGTACACTAAGTGTGGATAAATTAGCTAACGTTGAACACTAGTGAACTCAACCGATTAGGATTCAATGATGTAAACCCACCATCAATCATGAGGAATCCTGCCACTGAGGTATGCAAGCTCCAAGGTACTACTAATTCCTAGATCAAGCTCCTGGATAATGAGATGAAGTCGACAAGACAAGATCTCAGTCACAGGTTCAAAACATTGATTTAATATCAACTTGAATGGGATGGATCCGGAAAATCAATTACAACTAAGAGAAGATATATCAAAGGAGGGCCTTGATGTATCCCTTACCAATTGACATGAAACAAACTAAGATGATGTGATGTATGGATGAAGTCATGAAGCGATGAAGTACAATTGATACAAGGATGACCAACTCAAAAATCTCAACATGTTACTGCAAATGGTTGATACAGGTTGAGACTTCCCTTGAACACATAGTAGCACAACACACGAGTGACTTGGCAACATGAATAATGAGCACCATGTGATATCATGCAACGATGATGGAGGCATAAAAGCATGCTCCATATGACTGTAAGGGTAACCAGCTGGAGGAGTAAATAGAATCATATGGATGGTACGACTACTAGGAAAGCTAAAACCCAACTGTGAGATAGTGATGTGGATAAGTGCCTTGTTCAAGGGTGACACAACCGACGCTCCTATTTTAATGACTAATGGAGATGAATGTTCCCTTCCATTTCTCTTTTTGTTTTTAAATTTATTTTTTCGTAAATTTGTCCCCCAAGCCTGAAAAAGAGATATAAGTATACAAGGGAGAATATTCTATCCATAGTAGACTAAAGTATTCTTTTTTCATAACTACTCTACTCAGTCTAGAAACGGGTTAAACTTATACTGAATAGACAACCCTTCAAGTACTTTAATGAGCATGAAGGAGACAAGTTCACTTGACAACCTTTTCTAAATTAAGGAGTCTGGAAAGATCTTACAGGAGACTCCTCCTGGAGGAACGAGTGGTATAAGAGATAGTAACTAGTTCTGGTAATAGTGGAACTTCTCATGACATAAAGAGGACAAGAGGCTAGCTCATAGGACCACTCATCATAGCAGTTCCTTCAAGAAAGGGAAAAACAACAAGTGAAAGTGAATGTTAGGCCAAGCAGATGATGATGATGATGGGATGAACAATCCAAGGCTCATAGTGTAAAAATAGGTTGATGAAAAATGGAAATTACAAGGGATAAAGTGGTGGAATCCTCCTAGGGTATAGCCAGAAATATGACAAAGAAGAGGACATGAGGCTCATATTCTATGTCATGGTGGATCAAAAGGATAGATTCCGAAAAGGAGTAAAAATGACTGCATGGACACCGAAACAACAAAAAGGGTGCTAGTTAGGGTATCCATGGTCAGGTAAGCTCTACCACAAAGTGACGAAATGCATAAAGAAGAGTGGCTAAAATCGCAACTTGACGAGGTTAGGCCTAAGGCACAATGATGGCATTAACAGTCAATAATGCATCAAAGATGGTGATATGTGACCTACCCCTATATTCGAAGTTTAAGAGAAACGCACCTAAGGACCAATGGATGTCACAATAAAAATGCCACCCTATCCTATAAAAACCATCTAGAAACACTATACCCATGGTTAAACCATAAAATGAATGACATAAAACATGGATGAGTTAAAAACAAGACTGTTTTTTTTTACTTTTGTTTTTGGATTTTTGGCATAAATAAGGCATAAAAAAAACTTGTATCGCACATCAAAACCAAAAAATAGATAAATCATCACACTCCTATGTACAATATATACAAGCACAACATAGTCCAGTAGGTCACACTATGTGTTTGCAATTGGGCATAGGCTAAGGTTTTCTATATGTGAACTCATGGAGGGTAAGGGGACCATATGGCTCACCCATTTGGGGCCATGCAAAAGGAAATCAAACTGCACAATTCAAAAAGGTTGACCATGCCAGGGACATTCTAACATAGTTATGACCTAAAAATTATCCTGAGGACATAAAGCAGGATCAAGACACAGAGGTACAAGACACTCATCAATAGGTAAATGAAGTGGTAAAATCATTGGCAATTTCGATAGTAGAAGCCCAAGACTTGACTCGGTCTATGGGTGACACTTCCATGGAGGGTTGAGGAGAAATCTCTACCTTTTCCAATTCGGGAAGACTAGAGGCATCAAGAGGCATAATCTCCCTAGGATTATCGATGGTTGAACCCATGAACTCCAAGATTACTTTCCAAGAATAACACTCATGATCAAGGGAGTCAGGTGGAATAGGTGGAGTGATGGCCCTTATAGGTAAAGGATCCTGGTCATATTCCATATTGTGATGGATTTTCTTACCCATTAGGAGGTACTAACGAGACTACAAGAGAGGAGGAAGTCTCTTCTACAAATGGTGGCAAAGGATGCTCATTATCTTGATCAGCTTCCATAAGATCAAGAGACACCACCCAAGGATCAGGAGGTCTATGAGGCCCATAGGTGTGGAGGATTATCAATTATCCCTATTAGGTCTTCCAAAATGGTAGTGAAAGAAAAGGCTCCTCGGGGAGGACCAATCACCAAGTTGACCCTTCAATTGATAGGTGAATTGTGATAAGTGATATTGTTACATGTGGACAATATAAGTGGAGTCATAGTTTTATACATGGGTTGTGTAAAATCTTCATCAAGGGAGTGCTTGTAATATTTGAGTTATCATTTTCTCAATAGTTATTTTCCACCTCTTACTTAGCCTTTTACTTTTATTTAATTAGCTTGTTTTGTAAGCTTCATGGATTTTTCTTTCCTTACCCATTTTAATATGGGTGGTTCTTTGCTTATAGGGGTTGGAATGTGCTTTTAGGTCCATTTTACTTTGACAGCTCATGGTACCAACTTATGAACTAACAAAATACAAAAAATTCAACTTTTGATCTAATAAGTGCTCATTAAAAAAAAATCTACGATACTAAAATAATAATCATGCAAGAAAAGACTATATATTCCACATAATATTTTATGATGTAGCAGTAACACATCTCACAAAGTACATACATAAATGACATTGATAAAAAATAGTTTGAAACAAAACACACAGTGCATGTCAAATTATGTCTTTAGTAGTGACCTTCAAGGCTTCTCAATATTATATCACAATGAATACATATACACCGGCTCCTAGCTTGATCTAGATGGATATACGTGGCCACCTGCCTATTCCACTTGGACCCCCAATATTGTTTCCTTTCAGTTTCCTTAATTCTACTACAAATTTATATTTTGGATGTTTTTTGGGTCCTAAACTTCCGGAGACATTTTAAGGTCCTAAAATACCTTTTATGGGAAAATGGAGAGACCATATAAGTGTTGGATGTGTTCTATATCCATTCCATGACTATTCGCATGTGTGGGGGGGTAATAGGACCTCTTGTTCATTGCACCGGGCACAGCAGGGGGGTCACAGGGGGGCGCAGCCCCCCTTGTCAGGGGGTTTCAAGGGGGAAGTTGCCCCCCTGAACGGGGTCTGAGGAAGCATCGTGGGAAAAAAAAAATTGAACCCTACATTAGGTGGTCGGACTTACCTATGGTTTTGTGCATGGGTTTTGCACATGGTTTTGGGCATGATAGTTTTCTTCCCATGGCATTTTTAGATCCGGTCAAGGGAACTACAGTTATATTCTAACCTTGGGTTAATGGATTGGGGTTTACGAATGCTTAGACATGTATGTATATGTATTGTAACATTTAAAGTAACATAATGAAAAATCAATCTGGTAGTCCCTATTTTGGGATCCAGGGGAAGATCTCTATGTATATTTGTTTTATGATTTATGTTCTCGCCATTGTTTATTTTATGTTATTAGAATTCGTATGCAGTAATTTCTGTATATAGGGTTAAAACCTACAAAAAGTGCAAGAATCCATTTTAATTTTTTGCCTCCTCATGGAGATATTTGAAACAAGGAATTGTAATAGCCGAACAGAGATTGTAGGCCAAAGTTACGATCCCGATAAGTTGTCGGTCCAACTTACCCCAACTGGGCCTAAAACCATTTGCGCTTCATCTCCTAGGGTTAGGGTTTCACACTTCTTCTCTATGATAAAAAGGCCTCTGAGCCTAATTTTAACACAATTCAAAAGGTGTGTAGCCATCACATCTCTTCTCATAGATAAGCTACCATCGTGTGTGCCAATTTGTTCCATTTATGCATGTAAACAGTTTTCAATACTTCTTATTAATTAATTGAAGTTATGTTCTTTCATTGTATCTTTGTTTTCTATTTAAATATATATTTCATTTGTTTCCTTCATAAATTTGGATCATATCTTTGGTTTGTCAGGATTTCAAAAAATTAAGTCCTTAATTTCGACAGTTTTACAACATTCACAGGCTAAGTTAGTAACTACTCCTTGTGAATGTCGGACTTCTCTGGGAATAGTTACAACTCTTAGCTTCTCATGATTTCAAATATAATAAAGTAAAATAATTTTAAAATCTCATAAATGAGATTGATTTTTGTTATAGTCTAATTGGATATTCAATTGTGACCCTCGTGATTTCTTGGAGATAAGCCACCCAAATTTCATGATATGATCTAATTATCTTAATTCTTTTAGGTAGTAATCTCTCCATGATTACATAGTATTCTGAGGTGCTCGAGGAGAGGATAAGTACATCCTTCTTCAGAAAGACAAAGAATGAGTTTAGAACTATCTGCTACTTAGAGGATTCATAAGATGTTGTTTAAGATTTTAATTAGTGAGTTTACTAATGAAGGCACTAAAAGACAAATCCACCGCATCTAGTAGCTCATCCAATTCTCTAGTTACTTCTTCACTCAACCTAGCCTCTCCTTGGGTCCCAATTGATGGGATCTTGTTCATTTTGATGATCCTATCAACCAGGGAGTAATGTTGTTGGTATTGTGTAATTGACCAAGCTATGTCTTACCCAAGGTTTTCCTATATCTTATGATCATGGTCAATAGTGATAGAATCATTTGTCACATCCTGTGCACTAGTTTTGGCGATTTCTGATTGGGGCTTGAAGGTATTCTTTGGGCCATTGTTCCAACTGGTTTACAACATTTAGTACTCCATTAAGTTGAATGAATCGTTCCTTCGCTAGCTCCCAGAGCAATAGTAATTGGACTAAAATCTCCTACTTAATATGTAGCCATAGGTATAGTTGTAAGACTAGAGACTTGTAGGAATCGTGTACTTCTAAAGTGCATGCCCTATAATCTTCCACCTTAGTGCTTTCCTATTTCATGGTCTTGGTCTTTTCCTTCAACAATTTATCCTACTTCTCTAGCTCATCTATACACGCATATTTCCTCTTTATTTTCTCTAAGATATCATGTACATTTCTCTTAGTAGCATGAGCAAATGTTGTGCCCATTGACACCATAGAAAGTGGGTCCTTCATGGTGTATGGCACTGAAGGCCTTTCAATAGTGATGTATACTGGCAGAAAATACAAAGTAGTGTATGTCTTCTATGTATGTTCCATGACCATATTCAGGCTTTGATCAAACCTAAACTTGTTCAAATTTACGACATTCTTTCTTTTGGTTGGCGTGATTTCCAATTTTGTCATTGGTAGGTGACCTCCTGTAATCTCTAAAACTTTAGATGGAACTGAGTTAACATCCATAGCATTCAAGTCTTGTTGAGCTTCTAGTTCATATTCCTGTTGATGAACCTCCTCTAGATTTATCCTTTTCTTTGTCTTGCCTTTCTTCTCTTCTTCTTTTTGTTTTCTCCTTTCTTACTTGATTTTTTTCTT
Organism: Pinus taeda; assembly: GCA_000404065.3. Lineage (NCBI taxonomy): Eukaryota > Viridiplantae > Streptophyta > Pinopsida > Pinales > Pinaceae > Pinus > Pinus taeda. The sequence continues at coordinate 65,932 of APFE031323269.1, read as the reverse complement.
GTATTCCCTCTCTCTTGTCATATTTTCCTCCTCTTATTCTTTGATCTCAAGTTGTTGAGCTATTCTAATAGATTCCTAGGCTATCCAAGCAACTTCTTTGTCTTGCTTCATCTTCTCTTCTTTTTCTATTCAAGATACTACTTATTAGGTTGCTCACTATTGGGCTAAGGAATCTCTTTTTTCCTAAACCTTTTCCTTTTTAACTTGAACAAAATTGTAACCTATTATTTTTCACAGGGGAAAAATCATAATTTTCATTAATAAAATTGAAAATTACACACTGTAAATGTTATTTATAGCATATCCAAAATATGGCATTTTATCACTCAATAATCATCTGTATATGGATTCCATGCATCATCCAATATATATAAATTATACAAAAAATGAAACACATACATTTATTGTTCCGCATAATATCAAGTATATGTTTATCATATCATCAAGCTATGCATAATGTATGTGCACAAAAAACAAAAAGAGGTGCATGTGTTATGTGTATGACTCAAGATCTGCATCTACATGTAAGAGCTCATTAAAAGGTTGGTGATAGTACGAGTAGTGTTCATTCTAAATTTTCTCCTATATATGTCATAACCCTTGAGCCTGTTGTGCACCTTCTTTGGATAGACGGTCGAAAATGGTGTCTCTTTGCCTGTAAATGTGACGACATGTAATAAGATCAAATTGTCCTTTAATCACCAAAACTTCATTCAATATGTTCCTGAGTGTGTGCACGTGACATGTAGACTGCTGGTTAAAAAAATTAATAATCACTCTTGAGTCACCAAAAACCTGTAGTTTTCGGCACCTTTTCTCTATTGCAAACAGGAGAAGCACTTTGAAACTATAGAGTTCAACAAAATTGTTTGTACTGGTTCCTAGGCCATACTTTTGCTTAAAAAAAATATCACTATCTAAATATAGAACATCCCCACCACCACATCTGTCATTTTGTGCTAACCCATCAAAAGATGCCCACAGCATGGATTGATCAATGTGTTCAGCAATAACCGATCGAGTTTTGTATCTGGGTTCTTATTCAGGAAGAAGATTATATATCACCATGATCTGAAAATGGGGCACTAAAGGCTTCTTGTGAGCTTACAAGAACCTCTCCCACTCCCAAAGCTTAAATATTCCTAAGATTTATTGATTAACCAATGCGGAATTAGTAATGTGCTTGAACATAGGTGTATGCTTATATTTGTTTTAAAACCGTTGTTTCGTAAGTTCACTTGCTTATGTTGGTATAACATAAATATGATAGTAAGTAAAGCAGCAAATAAGCAACACACACATAGCAGTAAGATGCAGCAATAAAACAACACACATAACAACAATATTAATTTGGATTTCACCCAAAACTTTTGGGATTTGTCTCATTGAGCTCTAGTCAACTCGACTAGGCTCTCTGGGATTATGGCAGCAGTTCTTTTACAAGATCCATGCTCAACTCCACTGGTTTACATAGAACACAATGGGCTTAGAACACCATCTCATCCCTGGATCTAATGCTCTCAGCTTTCTGGCTCTGGCTCTTACTCTGGCTCTGGCTTCTCTGAGCGCTCTCTCGACCTCTGCATGCATCAATGGTTTGCTAGACCTCCAAGCAACCTTTTGTAACCTTCCAAAGACCTTTAGCAGCTTTGTTTCCAGTCAATCGTGCTCTTTGGATTTTCACTCTCTCTCAGCTAACATCTTTCCTTCAGCGACCTCCATCTCTCTGTGCATTAGCTACAGAAATCTTCAGTGACCTTGTCAATTGAGCTCTCTGACTCCTTTGAGGAATTTTTCTGGCTCTGCAGCTTCCCCAGCCATTTCTTTGCGTGTAATCATCCCTCTGTGGCTCTGCAGCTTCTCTACTCTCCGTCTCTTAGACTAGCCATCTGGCTCTGTGGCTCTGTGGCTCTGCACGTTCCCAAACTCATCATTGTCTGCAAAATGCCCGCTTGCAGCATGGCATAGTGATCAGGAGCTATTACAAAGGGATCGAGGCCTTTTTCAAAGCAAAAACCCAAAAATGGACAAAATTCCAATACACTGAGATTTTCTGAAAAATACACTATTGGGCGTGAAATCCAGACTTCAAATTCCATTAAATCACCCCTATAAACCCTATCGGGTCCGCCATTAGTCGCATATCGCATCGCATAGGTGGATTGGCCAAAACCCCAAATACACAGGAATACATTGAAAAATCTGATTTCCCAGACTTCAAAAATTATAGAATCGAGTCTATAATCCCGTCGTGTCCCGCTTTTTATCGCTTATCTTTATCGCAATCGGATTGGCCTTATTATCGGGGATCGCCGATCGCTGATTAAATCTGGACCATTGATCTGATCCCCGATCAAACGGTCCATATCACATCGCATATCACTATCGCATCGGCCCTTTGTATTGGGTATCACCGATCTCCTGGCCGCCAATTAAATCTGGACCATTGATCTGCTCCCCTATCGAATGTTCCATATCGCATCGCATATCGCTATTGCATCGGTCCTTTGTATCAGGGATTACCAATCTCCCAACAGTCGATTAAATCCTGATTGTTCATTCCTTTCCCAATCCAATGGCTGAGATTGCACGTCGATATCGACATAACGCATTCGCCATGGCCCAAGGGGTCTATACATCGCCGATGCTGATCATCGATCTACCGATCACTCCGATCACCGATTATCGCAATCGCATTATTGCATTATCACAACCACCAAGTCTGGGGTCCCGATATCGCATACATGCTTGCCTCCAATGTGATGAGTCAGAGATCGCCGATCAAGGGTCCTTTCGCCCCTTTAACCCTTTGTGATGTGATTTTCTTTAAGAAAGCCTTATGTCCATTTTTATAAGGAAATGCCTCCTTTTACAAAGGACAAAGGCAATCTTCTTTCTACGATAACTTCTTCGTCAAAAGTCTATTTTAGCCTATTAAAATTGCAGTAGATTTAGAATGAAAATATCTACGCAGTGGGACTATTTCCAAGAGCATCCTTGGACTTTCATTTTCCTATGTGAGGAACACTTTAGACTTAGAAGTCTATCCAAGATCCATTTTGGATCACGCCTTCCCACTAAAGAACTGTTGGTCTCCAAAACACCGATATATTGATCTGAACAGTAAATGAGAGTAACAGCACCCTCTTCTTTCAGCCTCCATACACTTGCCTTGCATAGTGCCTTTGAACCAAAGTCTCTGACCACTTTCCTTTCTGGATGTGCTGGTCCACCTGGGAAGAACTATCTTCCTTCTTAATTTCATGCAGAACTCCTGCTGAGATGGTCACAGAAGGTAGTTTGAACTTCTCTGCCTTGATCACTGATCCAAGGTGGCTCAAACAAATGTGAAGTACATCTGCTTCACAAAATTCTGATTTGTACCTGTTTGAAAAGCTACCAACAACAACTGTTAATAACAATAGAAATACAGACAACAACTGGATGGCCTAAACTCTTGCTTCAACAAAAGAGACAGATTTCACATCTTGTGAACACCTCCATGTCTTACATCTTCATACAAATGATGGACTAGATAACAAGCCCACAAAACATGCCTTTAAAACAAATGACCCTTCAAGTCAAGCATATAGAAAGAGACCATTAGGATTCTTTTTCAAAAGATGAAACACTTCATCATTATCTCCATATTGGAGACCAAGTTTACTTTTCCCAAGTCAACATTACATGCATGTTACATCAAAGCAATCAACCCTTCAAGTTAATTACACATACATGTTCAAATACAAGGAAATCATCAGCATCCCAATGTTCATGCACAACATCCTCATGCATGCATTTCATCCTTCAACTTTTGCTTAAGCACACTTACTTTTGAAGCTGAAATGAAATATAATGTTGCAGCAACAAAGTGAGTCTCCTACTCAACTTTTTACATTCACCTTCTTGGTAAAAACTTGCAACTTGCATCTCATCAACAAAGAAATGCAAATAGATGCATCAATAGACATGTAATCTTAATTGGATAAGAATTCTAATTATTTCTTACCAATCCACTTCAAAGGTCTTCCCTTTGTCTACACATCAGCATCAACATGTGAATCATCCTGAAACACATCATCCATGGAAACTTCCTTTCCATTTCTACCATTTTCTCTTTCCACCTTCTTCAGCTTTCATGGAAGCATTGCTGGATTCAGAGTCCAACACCTTTCAACAAGATGCCCTTGCTTATGGTAGTAAGTGCATTGCATGTGCATCCTCTTGATAGCATGATTTACCTTGTCTAATGGACCTTTGGCTTCTTGCTTCCTTTCCTTAAAAATTTTCTTGTATGTGACCATTCTCCTCCAACATCTAGAAACATTATGGTTATCCGACCACAAAAGGAACATGCAATTCTTTTCTCATATCTATGTGGAAATTTATCATGCTTTGCAAAATCAAAAGGAATATGGTTAGAGCCAGATTTATACCTTTCTCTTTCACCTTTATTGCCTTCATGAGGAGGTGAAGCAAATGAAGAAGTGGCTCCCTTTAGAACACCATCAATCTCTTCAAGGTTGTTAGAGTTTCCACAACTCTCTGGTTCAAGTGTATGCTTTTGAACACCTACATCATGCAAATGATGTTTCAAGCTATTGCATTCCTCCTGAATGCAATATTCACACTCTTGAGGTAGAGGACTTGCAACGAAACTCCTTCTTGGAACTGTTTCAATGGCCTTCATGGCAGCTTTGGAACTTTCTCCATAAGGTTTTCCATAGCCAAGACCCAAATACCTAGGCCTTTCCTCAACCATTATTGGCTCAACAATACCTTCTGCATGTTTACCCAAGCCTTTTCCTTCATAGCCCATCATGGACATTAGCTTGGAACCTATGCCTCTAGTATGTTTTTCAAAATAACCAATATAAACATTCTTAGAAGAATTTGAAGACAAACTGGAATTGTTTACCTCTTCTTCAAGTTGATACTTGACTAAGGCTTCTTTGGCAACAAAGAGTTGTGTCTCCAGCTCATGCATCCTTTTCAGGTTCATATTTTCAATATGAATTTGCCTCTCCATTTCCTACAATTTGTCAGAAAGCAACTGCTTCTCTTCCTCCACGGAATTCAACTGCTCTCTAAGTATGTTGCTCTTCCTTCCATCCTCATACATTTCCCTCACCTTGTCCATCATGGTGAACAAGTCTTGCTTCATGTATTCATCAAAGAATCTTGTGATGAAGGAGGAATTTGAGGACTCACTTGTAGAAGTTGTCATTATTCCAATGAACAAAAGAACTTCAAACAAGATTAATAAAGAGCTTATTTAAGCAACATTTTGCAACAAACCTCTTGTGCTTCAAGGATTGCTTTGAGGTCCTTTGGGATAGAAGAATGCCTTTAGCCCTTCTTCCCTCTTGTCATTCCTGGATTGAGCTATCAATAGATTTTCCTTCACCTCTACAAACTCAAACAATAGTCAATTTTCACACAAGTATACAGTCAATTAGACAATCAATCCTTGACAGCCCAAACACCTTTTAGACAAGCAATCTTTGCTTTGTCAATCAATCATTCTGCACTGATACCACTTGCTCTGGTATAACCACCTTGGATATCAGCTTCTTTGAAGGTGGGGTTAACCAATCTTAGGCTCTGATACCACCTAATCTGAAAATGGGGCACTAAAGGCTTCTTGTGAGCTTACAAGAACCTCTCCCACTCCCAAAGCTTAAATATTCCTAAGATTTATTGATTAACTAATGCAGAATTAATAATGTGTTTGAACATAGGTGTATGCTTATATTTGTTTTAAAATTGTTATGTGTTGTAAGTTCACTTTCTTATGCTGGTATAAAATACATATGAAAATAAGTAAAGCAGCAAATAAGCAACACACGCATAGCAGCAAGATGCAGCAATAAAACAACACACATAACAGCAATATTAATTTGGAGTTCACCCAAAACTCTTGGGCTACGTCTCCTTGAACTCTAGTCAACTTGACTAAGCTCTCTGGGATTATGGCAGTAGTTCTTTTACAAGCTCCATGCTCAACTCCACTGGTTTACAGAGAACACAATGGGCTTAGAAGACCATCTCATCCATGGCTCTGAAGCTCTCGGTTTTCTGGCTCTCGCTCTCGCTCTCGCTCTAGCTCTGTCTCTCGCTCTCGGCTCTAGCTTCTCTGAGCTCTCTCTCAGCCTCTACGTGCATCAATGGTTTGCTCGACCTCCAAGCGACCTTTAGCATCTTTGCTGCTAGTTAATCATGCTCTGTGGCTTTTCTCTCTCTCTCAGCTAACAGCTCTCCTTCAACGACCTCTAGTTCTCTACGCATTAGCTACAACAATCTTTAGCAACCCTGTCAATTGAGCTCTCTGACTCCTTTGAGGCATTTTTCTAGCTCTATGGCTTTGCCAGCCATTTCTCTGCATGTAATCATCCCTCTACGACTCTGCAGTTTCTCTGCTCTCTGTCTCTTCGACTAGCCATTTGGCTCTGTGGCTTTGTGGTCTACAAGTTCCCAAACACATCATTGTCTGCAAAATGCCTGCTTGTAGTGTGGAATAGTGATTAAGAGCTATTACAAAGGGATCGGGGCCTTTTTCCAGGCAAAAAATCGAAAATGAACAAAATTCCAATACACGGACTTTTTCCAAAAAATACACTATCGGGTGTGAAATCTAGACTTCAAATTCCATTAAATCACCCCTATAAACCCTATCGAGTCTACCATTAGTCGCATATCGCATCGTATAGGTGGATTGGCCAAAACCCCAATTACGCGGGAATAGATTGAAAAATCTGAATTCCTAGACTTCAAAAATTATAGAATTGGGTCTATAATCTCATCGGGTCCGGCCTTTTATCGCTTATCACTATCGCAATCGCATTAGCCCTATTATCGGGGATCACTGATCGCCGATCACCGATTAAATATAGACCGTTGATTTGATCCCCGATCGGACGGTCCATATCGATATCACATCAGCCCTTTGTATCAGGGATCACCGATCTCCCGACTGCTGATTAAAACTAGACTGTTGATCTTCTCCCCAATCGGATGCTCCATATCGCTATCACATCGGCCCTTTGTATCAGGGATCATCGATCCCTTGACCATCGATTAAATCCTGACCATTCATTCCTTTCCAATCCGACAACTGAGATTTCACGTCGCTATCGGCATATCACATTCGCTATGGCCTAGGGGGTGTATACATCATCGATGCCGATTGCCGGCTCCAATCACTGATTATCGCAATCACATTATTGCATTATCGCAATCACCAAGTCTAGGGTCCCGATATCACATACATGCCTACCTCTAATGCGATGAGTCGGAGATCGCCAATCGGGGGTCCTTCCACCGCTTTAACCCTTTGCGATGCGATTTTCTTTAAGAAGGCCTTAAGTCCATTTTTATAAGGAAATGCCTCCTTTTGCAAAGGACAAAGGCAATCTTCTTTCTTCGATAACTTCTTAGTCCGAAGTCCATTTTAGCCCATTCAAATTGCAGTAGATTCAGAATGAAAAGATCTATGCAATGGGACTATTTCTAGGAGAATCCTTGGACTTTAATTTTCCTATGTGAGGAACACTTTAGACTTAGAACTCTATCCAAGATCCATTTTGGATCACACCACCACCTATGCCCCAATCTATTCTGGATAAATATATTTGCCTTGAAATATATTTTTGCTTCTCCAGAGCCAAATCTCCTAGCATATAAGCAGGGGGTGTTCCATAATTTGTTTGGGGATGCCTCACTCCACCACGTCTTCTAGGCTTCATTAAATGATTCTCCCTCCACCCTGATATGCACAGCTAAACTTGATAGGTCATATTCCATATTTGGATAGATATAGGAGAGGAAACAAACATATCATCTATAGATTCCTTTACGCCCTTTCATAAGGCACACCAAGATGGGCCATGATGTGATCTCTTTTTTAAATTGTCACAAGTTGGGATTTTATTTACCAAAAGACACCATAAAAATAATCAGGCTTTAGTTGGACTTTTTAGTTTCCATATATACTTTGACCACCATAATTGTACGTCAGGTTCTATATATATATATATATATATATATATATATATATATATTATATATATATATATATATATATATATATATATCCTTCTTTCGGTATATCTCCCATGTGCCAAATGAATCCAAATAAGTTCAACCTCCCTATAAAGTATCCTAACATGAGTGTTTGTGAGAGCTCTGGTTTAATTATACCACAGCTGATGCCATTTTATAGAGGTTTATTATTTGTGTTGATAACCATCCGTGTCCCCAAATAGACATGTTGTTTGAATCAGTGATTTGAGTTAAAGTTCTTTTTCCTCTCAACTAGAAAAGTCGCCACTTCAAGAGGAAGAATGTGTTAATCTCCAGTACACATCCATGGATCGAGACCAATTCGAACTTGCTCACTCAATCCAACTCTCCATGCCAATCCTAAAACAATTATATTAAACGAGTCAATCATTGCCTTCCATATAGTTTATATGCTAAATTTGCTCTTATTTTGAAGTCAAATATAGTTGTTTAGAGATAGAGAGTCAATATATTTCCTTGATACAACATTTTTCCAAAAACTAACTGTAATTAACAATATCCATCCAACTTTAGCAGAAAGTGCTTGAGAAAAGAAATTTAAATTTTTCAAACCCATCCTCCCCATTTTTGGGAAGTGCAATCCTTTCCCATTTTACCCAGGCAAAGGTTTTTCCTTCTTTTGCGCCCCTCCAAAAAAAACCACAACAAAATTTTTTATTCAACTTCAAAATATATTTGGGTATCCAGGACAATGACACCCAAAATACTGGAATTGCCTCCAACATTAATTTGATGAGTACTAATATACTTGCACAAGATAACCACTTGTGGCTCCATACTTTTAGTCTTTTCTCAATCTTTGCCAGTAGCCATATCCAATTATCCTTTTTATAATCATTTAGCTTCAGATGAAAACCAAGATATTTTAGCCCATCATCAAAATTCAAATATTGAAAAGGGGATTGCCCTTGAGCAAATATCATCTCATCCCTTGAGCATCCAATAGCAAATAAAGTAGATTTCTAAATATCAATCACCATACATATAGCTTTGAAGAATATATAGAGCACATTTTTAATGGTTATTATATCTCATCAAGTACCATCAATGAAAATGAGCATCATCCACAAAAAGTAAATGAGTCAGATTAATTTCTCCTAACAATGAGGCACCCTTCAGTCTGCCCCTTCTTTTCGCCTCCCTTATCAATCTGCTTAATCCTTCCATAATTAGTAGGAATAACAAAGGGGATATAGGGCATCCATGTTGGAGCCCCCTTTCCGCATGAAAAAAATTATGATGTTGGTCCATTAATTAACTAAGAAAATGAGACAGATGATATACAACACATTATCCAATTTATAAAACTAATTTTAAAGGCCAAATGATTTAATAACATTTTGATATAAATCCAGCTGGATATGTCATAGGAGTTTGGAGATTTCTATGGTGATGATTTTGATTTTGATATCTCAGAGAAACCACGAGATTCATTTTTGTTTTGATTTGATAGATAGATTTTTAGGATCATACCTTTCAATTATAGCTTCGTGAATTTATCTATCCTCTAGGAAGGTGAATTGTTCCTTTGAGTTGCATTGGGATAAAATAGGCTTTAATTGATTTGCAATGGTTTTTGATATAATGTTATATATGCAATTACAAAAAGATATTGGTTTGTAATCATAAAAATTTATTTTATCATCATCCTTTGGGATGAGTGCAATAAAGGTAGCATTGAAGGTGTCATACATCCATTTAGAATTTTTTCTTTCCTCAATTAGCTTTAACACATCTTACCCTAATATCTCATAGAATTCAAGGAAAATTTATATCATCCATTTGTCTAAACCAGGCTTTTGTCCCTCTTGAACCAATGCAACATTGCTTCCAATTCAGCTTATGTAATTGGGGCCAATAACTCCCTATTTTTGTCATCGTCTAAAAAACATGGAGACAATCATGTACCCTGTATAATTTTACCTGATGATGCTTCCCTAGGAGCAAAGAAAAGAGTTCAAAAATTTTGTGTACCCATCCTAGCCAAATCCCTAAAATTTTTGTCTTGATCTCTTAAATCATTTTCCAAAGACCATACAATGTTGATAGCTCTCCTTCCCTTGGAAAATTGTTGAAAAAACTTTGTATTTTGATCCCCATCCTGTAACCAAATAGCTTTTCTTTTAAGTCTCCATGTGTATTATTTTTCCTCTAGCAATACCCTTCTAGTAGACTCCAATTGAATTTTGAGTTGCTTGGTATCATTTGATGTGTAACCCCCACCCCTAGGATCCTCCAACTATTCCAGCTCTACCTCAATATTTTTCAATGCTTCATCATCTCTCTTCCTTTTTCCTTTCACCCACTCAATAGTCGCCCACTTTAATCGAATTAAGTTTTCTTAAAATTGACTAGCCATTGATCTATCCTCTCCTATACTACATGGGCACTATGTATAGTGAACTAAGGATCTAAATTCCTCCTCCTTCAGCCAAGTGGCATTAAATTTGAAAGGGGATAGAGGTTTTTTTAAATTATCAGCAAGCTCTAGATAGATAGGATGATGGTCGAATATACCTCCCATACCAACCCATTGCCTAAATATAGACATTATTTCCAACATTGTATCTTTAATCAAGAATTTGTCCAACCTCCTTACAAGCATAGCTTCTCCTACCATTTGATTTCATCGGGTATGCTTGATTCTAGCCATGTCTACATCGATTAACTTATATGTGTCTAATCACTTAGAAAAGAAATTAGATAGGGAATCAATGTGGGCATGTTCTCCCCATATTTCAAACAAACACATTATAAAATTTAGATCACCACCTAAGATCAAATTGTCCACACTCATAAAATATCGTTCCATTAATTTGCTCTAGAAATTGACTCTTCCCTGACATGGACCATATACATTAACCACCCAGAATTCAATACCATATTCTTTTGAGAAAATATTAGTCGCAATGACCCCTTTAAATCCCCATATATTTAAGATTTTTATAGATTTGCAATTTTTATCCAATGCTAATCCCCCTGATCTCCCATGGGCATCAATAGCAAAGAAAGACCAACCTTTTAACATCCCTTCCAAAAAAATTACAATGGCATCACTCGAACCCAAAGTCTCCTGAAGAAAAATAATATCACACATGTCCACCTGAACCAGATGCTTCAACGCTAGTTTTTTGGAGGGATTAGCTAACCTTCTAAAATTATAAGATAACCACTTCATAAAGGCCAAAATTTTGGGGTATTGCGTACTCTAAGAACCTTGTCTAGAGATAAATGTTTTCCAGTGGTTATATCATGTCTGGCCTAATGGATAACTTTTGAGATGTGGGAGTGACATCCTTGAGGGATTTTAGTAACCTTTGAAGGGGATAGAGACCTTAACACTCGCCTATAGTCATGTTTGTTTGCATCTTTGCTAAGAGAATTAGTAAAGGATCAAAGGTTATATCTAGGTTGTCTACCCACACCAGAGGATTCTTCATCCAAAGAGGGAAAGGATGGAGTAGGTGTCAGGAAGCATACAAGAACATAACTAATAGGACAAGATACAACCCCCGTAACAATATTGGAACCTCAATCCCCAGCAAAAGCAGAATGTAAAGATGAAATCATATCCACAATACGCATTGATTCATAGAGGAATGGAGTAGATGGAGAAGGGGAAAGAGTATCGGATGATAAGAAAGTTGATGGTGGTCGAGATCAAGAATCCTTCAAGACCTTGGTCACCACGTCACTTCATTTGATTCCCTAAGGAGATATTCTGAGCTACGACCCCACCTGGATGAGTGTATTCCTGCTGAGGAGAGATATTTGGACCTCCCCCAACTGCAAATCCTCTATGCACCTAGAATTCATCTCCCACATTTGTTTTTCCTTTCTTCCCATTCAGAACCAAAGGACAATCTTTGAATATGAGTCCAACTTCATGGAATCACCAACAGCGAAAAAGGTGCCCCCCCATAATCCAATTTTTGGGTGGTGTACATAACCCTTATAATGTAAATGTAGGCTTTCCACAAACCCCTTTCTTGTATATCCAGATGAACCAGTATCCTCATAAAAGCTATCTTGCCGAACTCCATGTATGATTTGTCATAGTCCAGAAAGTTTTCCTAGGTCATTCCCAATCCTTTGGAAAATGTCCTCCGACCATAGTTGTAGCAGAAGCCCAGGTGACCTAACCCATATTCGTCCAGCTCCCACTTGTTATATTTCAAGGTCAAAGAGCAGAGACCATATATTTAGCAATATTGGAGCCATTTCCATGATCCAATATCTAGTGAGAGCTCATTTCGCATGCTCTTCCTTATTAAATTTTAGAGAAAACCATCTTCACATTAGTGCACATGTCGGTGGAAGCTCGTCCAGTATCTATCCCCATACCTCTTGTGCTCACTTTTTCAAATGAGGAGCAGAGACATTTTCTCCTCGAACCCTTCCAACCAAAACTTTCCCAACGGTTTCCATAGTATCATCAAATTTTAGACCGTCCCCTAAAACCAAAATCCTCCCTTTTTCTTTCACCTTCATGCATTTTACCTTCTTACCCTATTCCTTCAACCTGTTTCCTTCGACGCTCCCTTATTTTATAGGTCTAGGATGATATCTTATCGAGGGTGATGAAATTCCCACAAATCCCGCTTCATAATACAACGTTGAACTTAATAAATCACCTGCGGAGCCTTCACCAAATAATATCCCTGATGTTAGTACTGTGCCGCCTCTCCAAATGGGGTATGAGCCTCCACTCACATTCCCAACCTCCTAATGCAAGCCCACCTCACCTAAACCGACCACACCAAAACATTGAGATAATTCCTCCATGGTCCTCTATGTAGAAAAGTGACATGAAAACCCTCCCTCCTGCAAAATCGTCAAACCTGTCAAAGTATCATTTGAAGCAAATTATTCATTAGGGTTTATGAAATTTTCAACAAAATTTAGGGTCCAACTGATACCCCTTCTATACTAACTTTCATATCTTAAGACTCCCCCCATCCTTGTGAATCTACCCCAAGAAACTCTGATAAACCCATAATAGAGAGCCTTGGCCTTGTGCATATATCGTTCTCCCTTGAGTCCATATTTTGTGAGAAATTAAAACCTTCTTCCAAATTCAGGAGAGTTGTTAAAAGCTCCAAATCTGGTGAGCCATGTATAGATACCTACTCCATTCTCAAATGTTGATTTGGAGACTCTTTCCAGATATATATAAATTCATATGGGTCTGATGTGTAGTCAACAAGCTCCTCATCTACATCAACATATATCCACCATGTCAGTTGAATCTGCCATAATAAAACTCAAAAATACTTCGGTCTCCCAAGCCAGAGACAAGTTGTCCCACTAATCTAGATGAGAAATAGTGATAGCCTAGTCACAAGAAATTACCATCATAATTATTGTCGAACCCTATCTCTTTATGCATTGAAAACTTGTTGAAAAACATTTGTATCTCCCTCAATTAAGTCTACTCTACCGACTATTTTGGAAGCCATTCTTGAAAATTTAGAGACAACCAATAATAACCATATCCAAAACCTTGAGGTAGCTTCAATTACAATACCCCTAACCTAATACCAAAATTGTAACCTATTATTGAAATAACCTCTAAGAAATTTAAGGCATGCTTTTATTTCTCCTCTTCTGTGCAATTCTTTTACTATTAATCCAACCTATAAATGCATACTTGCAATGATATTGCATTGCATATCTTAGATCATACTTGTGCAAAGTTAGGTCGCTGAAACAGAAAAACATAAGTGCATGAAAACCTTCTTTTGCTTTCTTGATATCCTTTAATTTTTATGCCCCCAAGTGTAAATGCATGTGTAATAAAGAAGCCTTTTTTTATCCATGAAAGTGCTCCAACTACCGTTATGTAAACTTGATATGCTCTTTATTGAAGTACCAGTTTATCAATTACAAACTTGGGTAGTAGATGGGATAGTATGGTTACTCCAAAGATACTAAGGTAAGTGTCATATTGATCCATAAACCAGAAACTAACTAATGGCACTACCTACTTGTCCTTTTCAAACATACCCAGATAAGCTTCATTGTATAAGGCTTCATAAAATGGCACTATAAAGTCTTGGAAAATTTATGCAAATGCTTGTATGTAGTGGTCCACCAAAAGGATTTTATAATAGATATGTACTATCTACTCATGAATCGTCCACCTCTAACTCATTATTGGGATGGAATCCTTGCACAAACCACGTTCAAGAGATAAGGAGCCATGGAAATTTTGGGTTGTTAGCATTCTTTTTTATGATGATCTCATTCAATGTTGTCCCTCAAAGAACATGATAGGATGTCTACCTAGTTAAATATTCCTCCCTTAATTTTTTAGTGTACATGAGTGGGACTCACCCTTTAGGGAAGGTTTTAGCATTGAACCAACCATATAACTAGTATAGCATGGAAACAACTAGTTGTAATGGGGTTTTTATCATATTGACAAGGTATTACTTGTTTTCCCGTGTCCTGAAAAATCCTTTTCTAGTCCAACTACCTTCAAAAACTCTCCAGGAAAAATCTTAAACCTTGTTAGTTAGTCATCATCTCAATTTACTTCCTCTTTGGGAATTTTGTAATAAATTTCAATATTCATTGCACTAAATGAAATGATGCACTTCCTGTGATTGTTCCTAATCATGGCTTCCTCAGGATAGACATGTGGCACCAACCACTCAATTGCTTTTTCACATGAAAGGACAAGTAGATGAGCAACCATTTTAGGCAGCCCATATCTTTTAGAAATCTTGAAAACCTATGAGTCTGGATCATCTAGGGGAAAATTTTCTCTCAGAAACAACTAATACACCTTTGACCATGTATATGTGGTGCATTTGTCAACGAAGCATGGAGTATCCTAAAACTTGGGACTAGATGAGTTATTAGGTTCCTCTCCATCTAAGGTGTCATCCATTGGGGCTTTATAGGCCCTTCACTTGGATAGGTACGTGATTCTCGTGCATATACAGTAAAAATAACACACACCCATTATGTAGATTAGCTCGCAATTTTAGATGTAGGGGAACAAAAAGTATAAGTTGAATATTAGTTTTCCTATCTATTAGTCCATCTCATATTTTTTTCTTTTTTAAACCAATACAGGCTACAAGTTACTACAGTAAAGAGAAAACAAGGTTGACAAGTTTGACTTGGGACAACATTATGGGCAACATCATGCCAAAATCTCACAATCTTGATCATGACAGCATTTCATTACTCCATGGAGAAGTTTCTCTATGCTACAAGGATTAAACTAGGTTTTTTAGGTTAGAAAAAGAAATTATTCATGTACCTAGCCCTGAAAAATGGACAAGTTGATCAAGTTTTAGTCAAACAGTTGATCCAAGAGCAATGGTATGGCCATGGGTATAAAATATTAAGTATTTGGTGAGAAAACACCTTGGGAAACTAAGGAAAACAAAATTTGAGCATCATTGGACAGGAAGAGAGAGTTTTAAAGTTTAGTTTCCATAGAAAATTACCCCATAAGCCAAAAAGAAACGTGTGGTTGCATTAGGCACACCTCTAGGGTAGAAATATTGTAGAGAATCATGAAATAATCCAACTGGGGGATCATGAGGCTCTTTCTTTCACCCTTAGAGTGTTGTTGGGGTTGAGTTGACGCATTTTACCCCTTTCATGAGTTGCACAAGGTTGCACAAGTGTGTGTGTGGCTAGAGAGGGTAGTTATTAATGAGGGAGAGAGCCAACACAATCAAAACTTCAAGAAAAATGCCCACAACTACTCAATCAACCAATAAAAGAAGAGTGGAATCCTTTTCAAGCAAATTAAATAGTTTTTAGGTGTGTGACCATTCATAAAATATCCATGCAAGACAAAAATTGAACCTAAATGGTGTGATTAATCACATACCTAAATTGAGCTAGCTTAATCTAGTGCTAATGAGGATAGTTGAGGTGTATTACTCCATAGATGAAGTGTTTTTCCCTCTAGAGCCAAGAAATGTGATAAAAGGGAATAACTTCTAACAAGGGCTTGCCTCTTCACTTTGTACTTTAATGTTGAGGAGACAGTGATACTTTAGGATATTAAAAGCTTGAGCATTTAAATATGAATTTCTAATGTTGTCCCACTGCAAACGAGTGTCCATAGCCATGACAAAGTCACCTTGGAATCATAGGGATTAAATAGGTCCAATGAGTATCCATAGCCCCAATGAAGTTACCTGCATTTCCCAATTGCTCAAGAAACATTTCTCAAGTCTGGCAAAACATGGTAGTTCCAAAACTATCACCTATTTTTAGTTGTAACATAAATCATGTACTCGGATCTCATGTGTGACCTGGGTATATTCCAAGGCTTGTACTAGCATATTAGGTCCATGTGGCACCTATTTTACCATGCTAGAGAAAATAAAAATATATTTTATAATTTTGAATTATTTTCCCTCCATTTGTGCAAGTGCTTAATTAAGTACCAAATTGTTGAACTAATACAGAGATAGAAATTTTCACAGTTGAACATGCTCCTTGGCTACATAACTACATTAGTAAACCATCATTGACAAAAGCACATTAAAAGCTCATTTAAACATTAAAAATACAAGAAATCATTAATAATTAACCACAAGGTAAAATGAATGCATTTAGGAAAAAGTGGTAATATGATTGTTACAAAATATGTTGCAAGGGTATGAATATGGCTCGTAAATGAAAGGTTTGGATATTCAATATGATAATATATATGGGACCCAACACCCCCCATGCCTAAGACTTTTCATGTCCTCATGCAAAGAGAATATGGACTAGGAAGGAATGTTGGATGATATAAGGTGACAAATGAAGATAATGGCTAAATAAATATGGACTTGAAACTAGATATGCATTAATGGATTTGGAAATGGTGGTTTAAGAAAGGTGAATAAATATGAAGTGGTTAATCATCAAGATTCCTTAAATTGTAATGAGATAAAGAGCCTTTAAACATGTTTTACCTCAAGTATACCTTTTGAACTTTGATTTGTACTACAGGATGCAATGGAAGTTGTATGAAGCGGAAGATGAGGCAGAGTAAATTTGAGAGTCTGGAATGATCTAGAATAGCTGGAATTTATGAGTTCCAATATGATATGTTGAAGGAAGCTAAAGAGAATGAAATGAATATGTCGAAAGGGCCCCAACAACCATTCCCCCATGCCTGAGGTTTTGTGTGCCCTCATGCAACAAAGAAAGGTACTGAAAAAGTGAGAAGGGTTGTTGAGATGGATCTAGTATAAAGGAACCTAAAAAACAAAATAATGGAACTAATGAGATGAATATTAAACAAAAATAAATCATCTTAGATATATTAAAATGATGTAAAACTAACACTAATCATAAAATAAATTCCAAATCACTCATTACATATGATTTCATCACTCTTTAATAGTCTTATGCTCGAGAAAGAAACCTTTTATAAATTTAAGGGGCCCTCCTCTATAGGTAGGAGGCATTTTATGATCACAACAAATGATGAACCAATGAAAAATTAGTTATTACTAATCAAATCCCAAAGTCTTATAGGATAAGATTTGTAGTTGAATTTTATTAATTCTTCGTGATCATAGGTCCCACTTCTAAGATAACTAAATCTTAGATATATTATGA
This sequence comes from Pinus taeda, assembly GCA_000404065.3. NCBI lineage: Eukaryota > Viridiplantae > Streptophyta > Pinopsida > Pinales > Pinaceae > Pinus > Pinus taeda. The sequence continues at coordinate 48,262 of APFE031323269.1, read as the reverse complement.
AAAAACAATGATAGAGGACTCGAGGTTACCTTAAAGCCATTCTTTAGCAGCAAATTTATGGAGTTCAAGTTACCATTGACTTCATCCACACATTCTTCTTTTATTGTAACACTATAAAGTAACCATCATATGTGTAGACAAGAGCCTTGGTTTGCTTGACACTTCTTTAGGTAGAATTCCCCATTGCTCATGAGCATCCATAGCCCCAATGGGTTTTCCTAGTGGTATCACAGGTAAGTACCCACTACCTGCAAACGTCCATAGCATCAACGAGTTAACCTCTTAAACCTATTTTACACTGAAGACTCTGGTCCCATGCTTCCTACCATTTTAGGTTTAGATTATGGATATTGCTTTTGCAATTAGTAGATATGGGAGCGGCTTCAGAAAGCCTCTTAAAGGCATAGGATGATACCTTTCAGAGTGACTTAGATTACCTGCATGTCTTAGACGCATAAGGTACTTATAGGTACTCAAAGGACATAGCATGAATGATTCATTTTAATGTGAGATGAATGAGGCTGCAAAAGAGTAACCAAAAGACACTTAAAGTCCTACTAATCTTAGTTTGATTTCGCCTTTAAAGTAGTGTTCCACTATGAGTGGAGATTGTAACTCTCTTGTAAGTCTTAATGAAGATTTGTCATATATCATTATTTTGTGTTATGGTTATAGTATTCAAATTTCTTTTCCATTTGTATCATTGTATGGACCTCTTAACTTTGTTTTAATCCCCTTAGTATGTTTTGGTAACTATATTTCGAGAAATTGTTTTGTATTGATAATCAAAAATCTATATGAATAAGAGAAATGAAATTTCCAAAAAAAAGAAAAGGTATATCAACTATGAATAGTTTGGAATTATCATTTAATTCAACTTTTGTGATAAGGATTGCTTATTCAATCATCTTCATGAAATATTTGTCTTAATGATAAAGCATGAATACAGCATCTTTTAACAACTTAAGGGAAAAGATAGAGATATCATCAAATACTCCCCTAAGTGTTGATGGCAATGTCTTTTCTTCTTTTGAAAATATTCTTACAATATTTAAGCATCCCAAATAAACAATATCCTTGAATCCTATTTTTTCTTGCAAGATAGCAAATTGGTATCGAAATTTTTGATACTGGTTAGATAAAATATGGCACTAAACAATTGGTATGCAATACTAGACAATGTTGCAAGCAATGCAATCATTTCCAACTTCACATAAGATTCCAAACATAATGGTCATAACTTACTTTATTGAAAAGAAAAACTGAAACAAATCTAACTGTCATAAAGAAATAATAAGTGGCAAAGAAATGTAATAGTTGAACCATGTTGTTATTTGAAATAATACTGAGTGACAATCTTCATTAAAGCAATATGCAGTTGAAAGAGACCCCAACATAAATATGCAATATGAACATAGATCTCCCATTTTCAACTAATTTCTTTTTAGCTGTTAACATCCCCACTTATACAAAACAAATGAGAAATATGTTGCAGTATATTTTAGAATTAAACTAGCTATTATATGCAACATTTATTTATTAATTTATTATCCTACTCTACTTGAGAAAAAGAAATTCCTCTCTTCAAGTATATGAGTACTTCCAATGTAACCATGTACATAACAAGTATAAAAATGCATTTATACTCAATTTTAGAATATAACCTTGAATGCATACCTGATTATGAAGAACCAGTTGTTTCAATGATGATGTCAAGAAGTAAGGAAGAATGGAGTGGTATGGCCTTATAGTTCCTTGAAACCAACTTTCAATAAAATCAAAATTCTCTTGGTTTACCTTAATATTTTGCTCATTTGGCATATTCTCCTTTATCGTGCCATGCAGATCTTCTAGCATTAGGTGATTATCCTCTTGTGTGCTTAGAGGATCTGTATATAGGCATGTCAAAAAATCTTCAATCTCAGGTTCTAATGCTTGCTCTCGATCAGATTCATTCCATGATTCTTCAATTTCCTCAACAAGTTTGCAAGAGTAAAGATCTTCGTGTGGATGTGATTCATGGAGTTGTTGTTCTTCTATTGATTCTGGGAAGGTAGATAATTTCTTGGCTACTGTCAAGATTTGTTCTTCTTGAGAAGAAGAGATCCCAACTGCTGTTAGGATTTTAGAGATTTCTTCCAAACTCTTGATCATCCTTGAATATTGCTTTGTTGGTTGCTAATCCATGTCATGCACATGGATTAGTGTATGGAATTCTTATTAAAAATCCTCAAGAAATAAGAAGAAAACATACTTAAAACAAAGGCAAGCAAACCAATCATGTAATTGAAGCGCCATCGTGCTACTAGAATCTTGTTTTCACCAAGTTATAGGTTCACACAAGTTAGGCTTCTCTTCTTTTCATGCATCAATCCAAAGGAAAACACACTTGAAAAGAAATAAAAATTAGACTTTAGATCCTACCTTTAATTCTACGCATATGAAAAGGAAACTATAAAATCAATTAGAGACAACCAGACTTTGGAGCAACCCCGAACCAAAGAGGATGCATGGCTCTTCATGCATGTCTTACCATCTTTCTCCGCCCTCTATTTGCCCTGCAACTAAGATCACACAAAAAACTTGTGAAACAAACTATGCTCTAATCCCTTTAACATATCCCCGACAACAACGCCAAAAATGTTGGTGGAATAATATGTGTTCTAGTTCCAACATTTAATTATCAATACGAGGTCGTAAGACTTAGAGATGCAAGCACGGGAAATGTAGGACTAGAGCCTATTTTATCTTATGCTAACAATTAACACTAGAAATAACTACTCACTAAGGATTATCACTTGTCACTCGACTATGGGACTCTAATGCTTGTCAGGTTTTGAACCACAATCTTTCATTAAAAATGTTCATGTGTTTGTATATATGTAGTTTATTAGGTCTTGAGACTTCAGTGGTTTTAATCCTATAGTGATGAAAACCCATTAAACACACTTCAGAAAAGTAAATTGCATAAAAATAAATGTCAGCGACTATAAGCAAAAGAAAACAAATCTAATACTAATACCATGTGAAATACAAATTTAATGAAAATTGAAAGAAACATCAAATAAAATGTGCAATCAAATGAAATTCAATTCTTAAACCTAAAGGGAAGTGTTAAACACTAAATTGAGAGCATGAAAGTGAATAGATCTAAGTTTTATCTAACATAAATTCATTGCAAAATAAAACTAAATTGTTAGATGTAAAACTAATCTACAAAACACATGAAGCATAGCAACACTTACACACACTGAGGGGGCCTTCCAAGGAAGTTAGTGCTTCTAATAAAATCTTAGATCAAGCTAAGAAGATGTATCACAATTCAACAACCATCAATTCTTATTCACATCAAAAATCTTTGTTACAAATCAACTCTCTAAATCTCTCCAAAAATTAATCATTGATCTCCTCTATTAGAATAATGAACAAACTCCTCCTAATATATATCCTTTGAGACCTTATTTATACACAAAATTCATTGGGGAAAGATAAGATCCAATCCCCTTAACTCATAAAATGAATTTACAATTTTAGAGGAAAATCTCATAATTCTGGTTTTTTTGCAATTTTATACAAATTAGTGTAAAAGAACTAACCATATATTCTCGACCATGATGTATTTTGGAAATCTGTTTCTATGGAGTCTAATTTGTTATACTATGAACAAAAAAATCTCTTGGAATTTCCTTATTTGCTTCCATGGCCTCGGAAATCGTGCCCAAAGATGATTGTTTGAATCTTTTTCCATTTTGAGTTTTGCAGAAATTTTATGCAAAACTTCTTCAAAGAACTAGCTATAAGTTTTAAACCGTATTGAATTTTTGGAAATGGTTTGAGATCCAAATATTTTTGTTATGCTTTCTAAAAACCCATTTTCCATATTCTCGTGATTCTCCACCATTTGCACGTAAATCGAGGCAAAACATGACAGTTCAAAAATTGTCCCTTGTTTTTAGTTGTAACTTAAATAATGTGCTAGGATCCCATGTGTGACCTCGGTATATTCCAAGGCTTGTACCAACATATTAGGTCCATGTGGCACCTAATTTACCATGCTAGAGAAAATAAAAACATATTTTATAATTTTGAATTGTTTTCCCTCCATTTGTGCAAGTGCAGAATTAAGTACTGCACTGTTGAATTGATACAGAGATAGAAATTTTCATACAGTGGATGCTCTGAGATCTCAAAATAAAAGAAATTTTCATAATCGAACATGCTCCTTGGACACATAACCACATTAGTAAACTATCATTGATAAAACCACATTAAAAACTCATTTAATCATTAAAAATACAAGAAATTATTAATAATTAACCATAAGGTAAAATGAATGCATTTAGGGAAAATTGGTAATATGATAGTTATGAAATATGTTGTAAAGGTATGAATATGGCTCATAAATGAAAGATTTGGATAGCCAATATGATAACATATCTGGGGCCCAACAAATCAAAGACCACAACATAACAAATCAAGGCTTGGCTACATACGTGAATCGTCCCAATCAAAAGAGAACAACAATGCTCATCATGAAGAAATACCAAAATGATATGTTGATGCTCTTTGCAATTATCCAAAAGGAAAAAAGAAATTCCATCCAAGTCAAAAATCTCCCTACAACAATCCAAGGAATGAGAAGAAGTATTTTTCCAAAAAAAGGATGTCACATTAAGCTAAGGCTATCCTAACAGGTATCAAATTATTTTCCTTAGTCGTTGTTTCTTTTGCAAAAATTTTGGTCACCAAGCTAAGCAATGTAAGCCTTATGGAAAGAATGTTAACTCAAGGGGGTGTAGGACCAACTTCCCAAATAATTTTGTTTATTCAAGAAGGAAAGATCAGATCAAGACTTATAACTCATTTGATCCTTTGTCAAAGTATAGTTTAGAATGCTCCAAATGTAATATATAGGACATGAAGCACAAAGTTGTCCACTTGAGCCAAAAGAAAAGGTTTAGAGAAGAAAAGAATCCACTACATATAAATGTGGTCTAGCTTTGCGTGCACAAAATGAGGAAAACAAGTGGTTTGTAGATAGTGGGTGTTTTAAGCACATGACTAGTGACCAAAATAAGTTTATTTCACTAAACAATAAGGATAAAAATGTTACTTTTGGAAGTGGATCTGCCAAAATTGCTAGTAAAGGCACAGTAAGTCCTGTAAATGGAAAGGGCAAAGCATAAAATGCACTACTTTTTTAAGGACTCAGACACAATATTCTAAGTGTCAATCAAATCTGTGACTAAGGACATGATATCATTTTTAGTGCCAAGGATTGTGAGATAAGAAGGTTTTTTCATGAAAACTTCGGGGAAAAGGAGTAAGAAAAACAGATAATGTATACATTCTCAAATAAATTCAAGAAGAAAAATGTTACATGAGTCAAGTAAATGAAAGTTGGTTATGGCACAAGCGATTGGGACACCTAAACTTTGATAATTTGGTAAAGATCAACAAAACTCAAGTAGTGAGAGACATTCCCATAATTTTGAAACTTGAAAAGGCTATTTGTGTACCATGTCAACATGGAAAACAGATAAGGACTAGTTTCAAGACCAAGAAATTCTCAACATAAAAACCTTTAGAGAACATCCATGTAGATCTGTTTGGACCAACCAAAACTCCAACTCTACAAGGAGAAATGTACTTTGTATTATTTGTAGATGATTATAGTAGAATGATATGGGTATTTTTCATAAGATTTAAATCAGAATCACTAGAATTCTTTAAGAATTTTAAAGCTCTTGTCGAAAATGAAAGTGAATCAAAAATCAAGTGCCGTAGAATAGATAGAGGTAGAGAATTTACTTCAAAATAATTCCATGAATTTTGTGAGTCACATGGAATAAAAATGGAACTCTAGTTTCTAGAACTTTAAAACAAAATGGAGTGGTTGAAAGAATAAATAGATATGTACAAGAGACTACAAAAACATTATTGCTTGCAGCTGATTTGCAGCCAAAATTTCGGAGAGAAGCAGTTGGGGCAGCAGTATATACTATAATTAGGGCACAACTCTGAACAAATAGTGGCAAAACCCCATATGAATTATGGAAAGGAAGACCTGCTTCAGTGAAATATTTCAGAATATTTGGAATTAAGTGTTTTATAAAGATCAATGATGATTCACCAAGCAAGTTCAATTCTCGAGTTGATGAATGAATATTTCTTGGATATACTACAAGAACCAAGGCATACAAATGCTACAACATTCAGTTACGAAAGATATTTGAAAGTATTGATGTAAAAATTAATGAAACTTTTCCTAAAAGAGAATTCAAAATCCATGAGGAAGATGATATTCTTGGAGATAAAGAAGAAGATGTTGCAAAAGAAGAAAGGGAGTCGGAAAATCAAAAGGAACCATCCCAAACTCCATCAAGGGTAAAATTTGTTCAAAAACATCATCCAGAAAATCAAATTATTGGTGATGTAGATGACAGGATACATACTCGAAGAAAAATGACAAATACACCAAAAAGGAATTACATTGCTCTACTATCCATAATAAAACTAGAGAGTTTCACCCAAGCTAGTAAAGATTCTCATTGGATAAAAGCAATGGAAGAAGAGATGCATCCAATAAATAAATAAAATGGAACATGGGAGCTAGTAACTCAACCAAAAGTTAAGAATGTCATAGGAACCAAGTGGGTGTTCAAAAACATGGTGAATGGAGAAGGACAGATCATAAAAAACAAGGCAAGGTTGGTGTGCAAGGGGTACTCTCAAATTGAAGAAATTGACTTTGAAGAAACCTTTACTCTTGTAGCCCGATTGGAAAATATAAGGATGTTCTTGACATTTTCTTGTTCAAAATGCTTCAAAATTTATCAAATGGATGTAAAATAAACATTCTAAATGGTGACCTAAAGGAATAATTTTACATGGAACAACCAAAAGGGTTCAATTTAGCAAAAGAAAAAGAGTTTATTTGAAAATTTAAGAAGGTCTTGTATGGATTAAAACAAGTTCCAAGATTTTGGTATGCTAGACTTGATCATTATCTTCAACAACAAGGCTTCAAAAGAGGAATTGTTGGAAGAAATATTTACATGAAGATAGACAAAGATAACTTGTTGATTACACTTGTGTACATTGATGACCTAATTTTTGCCAGCAACAATGATGAGATGTGATCCAAGTGGCTCCAGACATAAGCAGAAGTCCAAGAGGACTCAGAAAGGGGCAAAATTGAAAGTGGCCATATTGTTCTCAAACTAGCACCAGATTGAAGTGCTTGTAGCCTTGATTCCAACAGTGGGAACGGCACTCAAATCCGAGCTCGTATGAGGGAGAACGAGCCAGTCAAACTTTTGGTCAAACTTGGGTTGTGGGCCAAGTTTAAGTGTCCTACAATTTGACCAACCACGCGACATTAAACCTAGCTCTCGAAAGCGGGTGAATTTGTTGGATCGTTAATTTGTCTAATATCCCTTATATTAGACAAAATTGGAAAAATATGGTTGTATTATAAAAAATAAAAAATATAAATATCTTATATATATATATATTATTAGGGCAGGCCATTGACCCCCGCACCTCACCAGACCCATATAAATTATAAAATAATTTTTTATTTATTGGGCCTACAGGTCGTGACCCCGGCTGGCCCAAATCCTCATAATAAAAATTAATGTTAAAAGTGGGTCGACGGGCCATGACCCCCGTCGACCCTCCAACACCCAACCACATGTTAATAAAACAATTATGGTTAGGGCTGTGGGCAGGCCACCTCCGATGGACCTAGCCCATGTCCCCACCTCTCCACAACAAATTATATGTCGTATATAATAATGGGTCGGTAGGAACCGAACACGCCCAGCCACGTGGCCGGCCCGCACCACGGGCGGCCCAACCAACATTAAACAATACGTCACCCCCCCCCCCCCCCCCCCATTTAATACTACCACCATTTTGGATTATGCCGCAGAGGTTAAGGGGCGGGCTGCCCAATACAGACTCGACCCCAAAAACAAACATATTGTGGTTTCAAAAGAAAACAAGAAGGGTTTTAATATGGAGGGGTCGAGGTCTGACCACCTGACCTCCTCCTTGTAACTTGGTGTTTATACCAATCTGCCTACAACCACCTCCTTGTAATATTCACCCACAAACTTTAGTATAAAACCCTCATTTATTCAGTGTGCCCAGGCAAAGGAGAGTGTGTTTTTTGAGAAATATTATTTTTTTATTAATTTGCAGGTGGAACCATGAGCCCAAAGAAAACGCAAGCAGAACCATGACTGAGCCAATTTTCAAGAGGGAAAAATTTTCCCAGTGTCCAAATTGGATAAACTTTATGTTGATCCTACACCTTTCAGTGACACGAACCTGATGGCGCAGTCGAAATTTTGATCTGAGCAGCGGATCTTCAGATGACCCAGAGGATGGAATCTTTGAGGAATCTAGGGGGAATCTAAAAGATTCCTTAAGCCCCATATTTTCAGTTTCTCAGAATTCAGAAATTTGACAGTTGATTTTGCACTATTTGACGCCACAAATCTGATGGTGCATTCATTTTCCATTTGATCATTTCATTTTTCAGCCACTTTTCAAAGTGGAGTGCAAGTGTCAGCATTCAATGTGCGAGCAGTCATTTCCATGAGATCCAACACCGCGAGATTGATGGTATGGCCAACTTCAGTAGTTTGACATCCTTTTCTTCAAATGACCTCGGGATGTGAGGTATATGCGATGTGTTCATGTACTTCTTTTTGCTATGAGAGGCATTGTGTTGCACAGATCCCTATTTGATGTTTGATGTGGGATCTTGTTTTCTTACTTGTTTCATGGTTCCTGCGTGATGTGACGTGGAATCATTTATGGGATGTACTTATTGTCATGATTTGACATGTTTTTTTGAGATCCCTTTGTCATTATGTTGATGGGATACTCACGTGTCGCCATGTATGTTTGCATTGAGATCCCTTTTATGACATGTTGGCGGGATGCTCATTATCATCATGCATGAGTTTATGTCATACTAATAGGAGTCCTTTTTGAATGAGAGTTCTTGTAGTGGAACATCTCTTCGAGCCACTCCTGCATGAGGGCATTTTCCTTGTATGATAGTGATGTCACCACCTATGTACATCATCACTCTTTACAACACTTAATGCAGCGGCCTACACCATCTTGACACCGCGCCCGAAGACGTAGTCCCTCCTGGACGAACTCTGTTATCAATGTCTTGAGTTTTATGTTGCTAATGATTGTCATGTTCCTTCTTCTTTACAGCATGCATTTATGTTCCTTTATGCTATTTTAAATGCAAATTCTAATCACATCATGAAAGTAAAAGATCTTGGTTAAATCTGGGAGTTGAGTCAACTCAGATCAAGTTTTGTATCGGAGTGGTCTTTGCGTGGATGTGAATGGAAAGCGTGAAAAATGGAACGTACAGTGACAGGGGATGAAAAAGCGATGTATGAGACCATGCTCAAAATTTCCCAAAGGGTCTAAATAATGTATGAAGCTCTACAAAACGAGACAAAGGAAAAGGAGCGATTGCAGCTTTAGTTGCAAGCCATGGAAGAGGCCCTGGAAGAACTAAAGCACAATAAACAGAATCTTCAAATGTTCATTTCGATTATAATCATGTTTTTAATGCTGGACATAAATCAAGGCATCAAAAAACATGTACCTTTTGTGGATTACATAACCATACCTTTTCTAAGTGTTGGGAAATAATAGCATCACACAAAAGGAGGAGGCGTGAAAGACCCTCTCAACAGCAGGCAAAGAAACATGTTAAGCAGATCTAGAGGAAGAAGCTATATTGCAGTCATTATGATAGAAGTGGTCATCAAAGAGCCACTTGTTGGAGGCTCCATCCAGAGCAGCACCTTAAAGACAAAGCGTCAGTGCATGAACTAGGTGAAACCGTTGTTCGACAAGAAAAAGCACCACAGGGGGATGACCCATTCACAGCAATAAGCGAAAAATGGTTTCTAGATATGTTAGCCTATCATGGTCATGCTTTTGTAAATCATTTGTTGCATTTTAAGATGTAAAAGTGATGATGTGTTTCCATCACTTGTTAAGCAATAATGATGTCTGGTCTTGTTTTGTGTTGCATTTTAAACTATGAAAGTGATGTCATGTTTCCATCACTTGTCAAAACAAAAATAGTGTTTGGCCTTATTTTTGTAAATCATGTGTTGCAATGATGATGTGTTTCCATCACTTGTTGAAGCAACAATGATATGTTGGCCTTGTTTTCACAGCTGGGGTATTATGTCCATTTTGATGGTGTTGGGGCTTATTGGCGGGGTATTCCTCAGAACAAAAAGGATGACCAGAAGGCCAGAGGGAAAGTGACCTTTATCTTCCTCCCACAGGCAAGAAGGAGCTACGAGTCAGCTTTGTGCCTTGACCTGGATTACATTTATTATGTACCCATGTAAACATGACCACTGAGTATGTGTTATAAACTCGTGGAAAGTATGGGATGCTTTTTTCATTAGTTGGTCATGTAAGTAAAGCATGTAATTTGCAAAACAATGTACGACAGGTTGCAGAGGTTGCAGGTGTCGGCTCATCACTTAAGGCTCCGAAGAACAAAGGTGAAGGAGATGGAAGCGAGACCTTTCAGGATGCTTGCGATGCAGACAAGGTACAAAGAAGTTGCAGATTTTTTTCATGCTTTTAGAGGACCAAAAGCTCGTCAATGGGGAGGATTGATCCAGGTGGCTCCACACATAGACAAAAGTCCAAGAGGACTCAGAAAGGGGCAAAATTCAAAGTGTCCATATTGTTCCAAAACCAACACCGAATCGAATTGATCGTCACCCCGATTCCAACGATGCGAACGGCACTCAAATACGAGCTCGTATGAGGGAGAAGGAGCCAGTCAAAGTTCTGGTCAAAGTTGCGTTGTGGGCCAGGTTTAAGTGTCCTTCAATTTGACCAACCCCAGGGAATGAAACCTAGCTCCCAAAAGCAGGTGAATTTGTTGGATCATTATTTTGTCTAATATCCCTTATATTAGACAAAACTGGAAAAATGTGGTTGTATTATAAAAACAAAAAAAAAATATTAATATAGATGGCGGGCCATGACCCCCACTACCTCCACCGAACCCAAATATAAATTATAAACCAAATTTTTCTTTATTGGGCTGACAGGCTGTGACCCCCACCGACCCCAATCCTCATAATAAAAATTAGTGTTAAAAGTGGGTCGACATGCCATGACCCCCGCGGACCCTCCAACACCCAACCACATATTAATAAAACAATTATGGTTAGGGCTGTCGGCGAGCCACCTCCGGTGGACCCGGACCATGCCCCCACCTCTCGACAACAAAGCATATGTCGTATATAATAATGGGTTGGTGGGAATCGAACCCGCCCAGCCACATGGCCTGCCCGCACCACGGGTGGCCCAACCAACATTAAACAATACGTCACCCCCCCCATTTAATACTACCGCCATTTCGGATTAGGTCACGGACGTTAAGGGGTGGAACGCCCAATGTGGACCCAACCCCCAAAACAAACATATTGCAATTTCAAAAGAAAACGAGAAGGGTTTTATTATGGATGGGTCGAGGTTTGACCACCCGACCTCCCCCTTATAACTCGGCGTCTATAACAATCCGCCTACAACCACCTCCTTGTAATATTCGCCCACAAACTTTAGTATAAAACTCTCATTTTGTCAATGCACCCAGGCAAAGGAGAGCGCTTTTTTCGAGACATATTATTTTATTATTAATTTGTAGGTGGAACCATGAGCCCAGAGAAAACGCAAGCAGAACCATGATTGAGCCAATTTTCAAGAGGGCGAAATTGGACAAACTTTATGTCGATCCTACACCTCTCAGTGACACAAACTTGATGGCACAGTCGGAATTTTGGTCTGAGCAGCAGATCTTCAGATGACCCGGAGGAGGGAATCTTTGAGGAATCTAGGGCGAATCTAAAATATTCCTTAAGCCCCATATTTTTAGTTTCTCAGAATTCAGAAATTTGACAGTTGATTTTTCACTATTCGATGCCACAAATTTGATGGTGCATTTAGATTTTCTATTTGATCATTTAATTTTTCGGACACTTTTCAAAGTGGAGTGCAGGTGCTAGCATTCAATGTGCAAACAGTCATTTCCATGAGATCTGACACTGTGAGATTGATGGTACGGCCAGCTTCAGCAGTTTGACATCCTTTTCTTTAGATGGCCCCAGGATGTGAGGTACATCCGGTGTGTTCATGTACTTCTTTTTGCTATGAGAGGCATTGTGTTGCATAGATCCCTATTTGATGTTTGATGTGGGATCTTGTTTTCTTACTTGTTTCATGATTCCTGCTTGATGTGATGTGGAATCACTTGTGGGATGTACTTGTTGTCATGATTCATCATGTTTTATTGAGATCCCTTTGTCATTATGTTGATGGGATACTCATGTTTCGCCATGTATGTTTGCATTGAGATCCCTTTTATGCCATGTTGACGGGATGCTCATTATCATCATGCATGAGTTTATGTCATACTGATAGGAGTCCTTTTTAAATGAGAGTTCCTATAGCAAAACATCTATTGGAGTCACTCCTGCGTGAGGGAATTTTCCTTGTATGATAGCAATGTCACCACCTATGTACATCATCACTCTTTCCAGCACTTAATGCAACGGCCTACACCATCTTGACACCAGGCTCGAAGACGTAGTCCCTCCTGGATGAACTCCGTTATCAACATCTTGAGTTTTATGTTGCTAATGATTGTCATGTTCCTTCTTCTTTACAGCATGCATTAATGTTCCTTTATGCTATTTTAAATGCAAATTATAATCACATCACGAGAGTAAAAGATCTTGGTTAAATTGGAGCAAGTTTGGTATCAGAATGGTCTTTGCATGGATGTGAATGGAAAGTGTGAAAAATGGAATGTGCAGGGACAGAGGATGAAAAAGTGATGTACGATACCATGCTCAAAATTTCCCAAAGGGTGGAAATAATGTATGAAGCTCTACAAAAAGCGACAGAGGAAAAGGAGCGATTGCAGCTTCAGTTGCAAGCCACGGAAGAGGCCCTAGAAGAACTGAAGCACAACAAATAGAATCTTCAAACAGAGAAAATTGAATTGAAGATGCTTCTACATGAAGAGAAAGAGGAAAAATAGAGTTTGTACAACATATGCAAGCTAAGGACGAGGCCTTGGAAAAATTTTAGCGTGACCCATGTGAGGTAAAACGTAATTCTCTAAATTCATATATGTGTCCTGATGATTATTTCGTTGTTTTTGAAAATCATAACACAGGAATTGGCTCTAAACTGTTGAAGAGAATGGGGTATGAAGGAAAAGGCTTGGGAATTATGGCCAAGGCATTGTCAACCCCATCAAAGTAGAAGAATTTCCCCATCAGGCGGGACTTGGGTATGTCAGAAAGGAAGTTAGGGAATGCACCACGACAACAAGCGAACCACAAACAACAGATGATGAGAAGCCCTCATCAATTCTTTCCAACTCAACAGTGGAGATAAAAGATGTTGATTTCCTTCCGATTTAATCTTCACATAGTATGATTTCTGTTGGAGATGTGGAGATACCAATTACAGGGACAAACATGAGGCTCCTTACCAAGATCAGAAGCAAGGAGGAAAATTAACTTGGTGTTAATAACCAAGGCATAACTCAACCATTGGAGGTTGTGCAGAGACCTCAATTTACAGGCTTGGGATACACCGAAGGAGAATGCTCGAAGGTGTCATATGCTTCCGAGACATCATCGAAATCGTCGAGGAAAGAGAATGATGGGAACACATCCCCGTCATCCCATGGCAATGCCCATTGCAGGGAAAGATCTGAGGCAACCTCTCATCACCATAATGACAGGAGAGACAACAAGGAAAGGTATAACCAATCCTAATATTCAAATGTTCATTTCGATTATAATCATGTTGTTAATGATGGACATAAATCAAAGCATCGCAAAACATGTACCTTTTGTGGATTACATAACCATACCTTTTCTATGTGTAGGGAAATAATAGTAGCACACAAAAAGGAGGCGTGAAAGACCCTCTCAACAGCAGGCAAAGAAACATGTTAAGCAAATCTGGAGGAAGAATATGTATTGCAGTCATTACGACGGAAGTGGCCATCAAAGAGCCACTTGTTGGAGGCTCCATCCAGAGCAACGCCTTAAAGACAAAGCATCGATGCATGAACCAGGTAAAGTCGTTGTTCGACAAGAAAAACCACCAGAGAGGAATGACCCATTCAAAGTGATAAGTGAAAAATGGTTTCTAGATATGTTAGCCTATCATGGTCATGCTTTTGTAAATCATTTGTTGCATTTTAAGATGTAAAATTGATCATATGTTTTCCATCGCTTGTTAAGCAACAATGATGTCTAGTCTCATTTTGTGTTGCATTTTAAACTATGAAAGTGATGTCATGTTTCCATCAATTGTCAAAACAAAAATAGTGTTTGGCCTTATTTTTGTAAATCATGTGTTGCAGTGATGATGTGTTTCTATCACTTGTTGAAGCAACAATGATATGTTGGCCTTGTTTTCATAGCTGGGGTACTGTGTCCATTTTGATGTAAACTTGACCACCGAGTATGTGTTATAAACTCATGGAAAGTATGGGATTCTTGGGTCATTAGTTGGTCATGTAAGTCAAGCATGTAATTTGCAAAACAATGTACAATAGGTTGCAGAGGTTGCAGGTGTTGGCTCATCGCTTAAGACTCTGAAGAACAAAGGTGATGGAGATGGAAGCGAGACCTTTCAGGATTCTTGTGATGCAGATAAGGTACAGAGAAGTTGCAGACTATTTTTCATGCTTTTGGAGGACCAAAAGCTCCTCAGTGGGGAGGATTGATCTAGGTGGCTCCAGACATAGGTAGAAGTCCAAGAGGACTCAGAAAGGAGCAAAATTCAAAGTGGCCAGATTGTTCCCAAACCAGCACCAAGTTGAAGTTCTCGTCGCCCTGATTCCAATGGTGTGAATGACACTCAAATCCGAGCTCTTATGAGGGAGAACCAGCTAGTCAAAGTTTTGGTCAAAGTTGGGTTGTGGGCCAGGTTTAAGTGTCCTACAATTTGGCCAACCCCGGGGAATGAAACCTAGCTCCGAAAAGTAGGTGAATTTGTTGGATTGTTAATTTGTCTAATATCCCTTATATTATACAAAATTGGAAAAATTTGGTTGTATTATGAAA
>APFE031323269.1:3010-32360 GCA_000404065.3 Pinus taeda | reverse complement strand
TAATATAGGTGGCGGGCCATGACCCCTGCCACCTCCACTAGGCCCAAATATAAATTATAAACCAAAATTTTATTTACTGGGCCGAGAGGCCGTGACCCCCACCAACCCCAATCCTCATAATAAAAATTAATGTTAAAAGTGGGTCGACAGGCCATGACCACCACCGACCCTCCAAAACCCAACCACATGTTAATAAAACATGGTTAGGGTTGTGGGTGCGCCACCTTCGGTGGAACCAGCCCACGCCCCCACTTTTCGACAATAAAGCATATGCCGTATATAATAATGGGACGGTCAGAATCAAACCCACCTGGCCACGTGGTCGGCCTGCACCACGGGTGGCCCAATCAACATTAAATAGTACATCACCCCCCCATTTAATACTACCGCCATTTCGGATTATGCCGCAGAGGCTAAGGGGAAGACCGCCTAATGTGAACCCAACCCCTAAAACAAACATATTGCAATTTCAAAAGAAAACGAGAAGGGTTTTAATATGGAGGGGTCGGGGTTTGACCACCTAACCTCCTCCTTATAACTCAGCGTTTATACCAATCCGCCTACAACCACCTCCTTGTAATATTTGCCCACAAACTTTAGTATAAAACCCTCATTTCGTTAGTGCATCGAGGGAGAGGAGAGCTCATTTTTCGAGACATATTATTATTTTACTAATTTGCAGGTGTAACCATGAGCCCAGAGAAAAGACAGGAAGAACCATGACTAAGCCAATTTTCAGGAGAGTGAAATTTTCCCAATGTCCAAATTGGACAAACTTTATGTTGATCCTACACCTCTTAGTGACACGAACCTGATGGCGAAATCAGAATTTTGATCTGAGCAGTAGATCTTTAGATGACCTAGAGGAGGGAATCTTTGACGAAACTAGGGGGAATCTAAAAGATTCCTTAAGCCCCAGATTTTCACTTTCTCATAATTCAGAAATTTGACAGTCAATTTTGCACTATTCGACACCAAAAATTTGATTTTCCATTTGATCATTTCATTTTTTGGCCAATTTTCAAAGTGGAGTGTAGGTGTTAGCATTCAATGTGTGAGCAGTCATTTCCATGAGATCTGACGTCGTGAGATTGATGGTACGGCTAGCTTCAGCAGTTTGACATCCTTTTCTTCAATTGGCCCCAGGATGTGAGGTATATGTGGTGTGATCATGTATTTCTTTTTGCTATGAGAGGCATTGTGTTGCACAAATCCTTGTTTGATGTTTGATGTGGGATCTTGTTTTCTTACTTGTTTCATGATTCTTGCTTGATGTGACGCAAAATCATTTGTGGGATGTACTTGTTTTCATGATTCGTCATGTTTTGTTGAGATCCCTTTGTCATTATGTTGATGGGATACTCATGTGTCGCCATGTATGTTTACATTGAGATCCCTTTTATGCCATGTTGGCGGGATGCTCATTATCATCATGCATGAGTTTATGTCACACTGATAGGAGTCCTTTTTGAATGAGAGTTCTTGTAGCAGAACATCTCTTGGAGCCACTCCTACGTGAGGGAATTTTCCTTGTATGATAGCGATGTCACCACCTATGTACATCATCACTCTTTCCAGCACTTAATGCAACAACCTACACCATCTTAACACTGAGCCTGGAGACGTAGTCCCTCCTATACGAACTCCGTTATCAATGCCTTGAGTTTTATGTTGTTGATGATTGTCATGTTCCTTCTTCTTTACCGCATGCATTTATTTTCCTTTATGCTATTTTAAATGCAAATTCTAATCACATCACGAAAGTAAAAGATCTTGGTTAAATCCAGGAGTTGAGTCAAGTCTGATCAAGATGAGTCATGAATTTTCCCAAAATATGTCAAAATAGTTTGAAATTTTGATGATTGGAGACTTATCCCACTTTCTTCTACTTCAAGTAACCCAAACCCAAGCATTTGTGTTCACATCATATGCAAAATATCTTAGATACATGCTTAAGAGATTTCGGATGGAAGAATGTGCTATTGTGAGCACATGTATCATTATGGGTTGCAAACTAATTAAAGATGATGATTCCCCTATGGTAGATGCTACTCTTTACATATCAATGATTGGAGCCCTCTTATATCTGACAACGTCATGACCATACATTGTGCAGGCAATAGGAATGTTGGCAAGATTCCAATCGACCCCTAAGGAGTCTCATATGTTAGTTGTAAAGAGAATCCCCAGATATCTGAAAGGCACTCTTGATTTTGGGTTATGGTATCATAAGAGCACAACACTCACCTTAACAGTGTACATTGATACAGATTGGTCAAGATACGTTGATGATCGAAAAAGTACTAGTGGAAATGAATTCTTTTTAGGAGATTGTCTTCTATCTCAACTTAGCAAGAAGTAATCATCCATATATCTCTCTACAATTGAAGTTGGGTACATAGTTGTTATATATTATCGTACACAAATTCTTTGGATTAAGGAAGCTTTAAAGGATGTCAACATGGAAACAAATCAATCAATCATCATCTACTGTGAGAGCGCCAGTTGTATCAGCCTTTCAAAGAATCTAGTGATGCATTCAAAGACAAGACATGTCCCAATCAAGTATCTCTTCCTCCAAGAATGGGTTGTAGAATAGAACTTCATATTGGAGTATGTCAACACTAAGGAGCAAATTGCAAATATCTTCACAAAACCCCTTCCTCGAGAAACATTTGAACATCTTCTTCAAAATATGGGGGTTATCTCTCTTGTGAACCATTAGACCATCCCTTCGCTATTGATCTCAAAGGGGGAAAGTATAATGATATGGGGAGAACCATGAGAAACATGATGGCAGGGGGAGAAACAACATCATGATAGGGGGAGCAACATGTGCAGCATGATGACAAGAGGAGTAGTTTAAAATTATTGTTGCCATCAATAACAAAGGGAGAGATCGCTCGAAGTAAAATTCCTATTAATGTCAAAGGAGACACCAACCCAAGGAAATGATGACATAAGCTCGTAGAGGACATTATTCCTTTTCCAATGATCATTTTTTTTCCTCCTAACTCCTTATACTTTGAGAGAAAATTATTTTTCAAGTTGAAATGATGTGTTTTTGTATCCTAGCCGACTTGAGCCTATATGTGCTAGTCTAAGAGACGTGTATCTTCACCATAGGGGAGATATGTATAAATAGAAATTTGAATGCATCATTTTAGTCATCGCCCAAATCTAAGAGATAGACAAGAAACAAAGAAAGGAATTGTTCACATATCGTGAACTAGAAAAGGCTAAGGAGGATGAAGATTAAAGAATTATATTGAGCAAAGTTGAGTAGAGGATTTTCGATTTGGTAAAGACAAGTTTTTTTTGTGACACTTCGGGCTTGTTTCTGGTCTTTTTCATGACACCTTGGTGCATATATTTTTGTGGATTCTCGTGGCACTTTGATGCATATATTCCTAAGGATTTTTGTGGCACCTTGGAGCATATATTCATGTATTCTTTCGTGTCAATTTTAGGAGCAGACCTGTAGCATAACAAGCAAACTTTTCAACTCTTCATAGACTAGACGTTGGCCCTATTACAAAAGTAAAAAGTAGATTAGACCTCAGCCTTTCTACCTCAAAGCTTGTTCATAGTTGCTTGTTACAAACTTGTTTTTCTAAAAGTGTTTTGAGGAGAAGAATTAAAGGGGTACATAAGAAGTTCGGACCTGTAACTGATTTGTGATATTTAGGAGCATCTATAATTGAAGGAACTCAGGTTAGTGGGATAATATCAGTCTCAGACACATTCTTGTGAACATACCTCATATATTCACAAAGAAGGATAGTCTCAAACCTATTGAGAGAATACAGTCCTTGTAATTTGGACCTAAGCATTGTTGACAGTGGAGGCTCAGGTTTAAGGAGAATTTCAAACCAGAACCAATGGCTAATGTATTGACCAACACTTTGAATCTATGGATAGACTTGCAGATAGCTTTATGGAAAAGATTTAATCTCTTGTTGAAGCATCAGTTGCATATCTCAGTTGGCAACTTGAAGCAGTGTTTAAGCAACATTTGCAGGTATTTTGAATCATCTTGGAAATATTTCTTGGAGAATAATGGACCTGAAGAGATACTATCAAAGGAGCATTTGAATACATTGTATATCTCTTGTAAAGTAAGTTTTCTTGAATTTGTTTAATTTGGAGCTTAGAAGATTGGAGTCCTCACCTAAGATTGGAGTCTTGGTAAAATTGTAAAGGTTGGAGCCAAAATCATTGTAAGGAGGATTGGAGTCCTCAACCAAGATTGGAGTCTTGGGAATTTTATAAAGGTTGGGGCCTAAATCATTATAAGGAGGATTAGAGTCCTCATTATCATATTATTAATAAGTTTTTTAAGTTTTTTTTTTTTAGGTTCATTTTGTGAAAAAATCTTAATTGGCATATATAACAATTGAAAGAAATATTGATTCACCCCCCTCTTAGTATTCCCAACATAAATCACTTGTTTCTTCCTCCGCCACGTCCTCCTGTTGCCATGTCATCCCATGAGCCCCATCCTTTCATTTCCTTTGGATCTTCCTAGGTTGGACCTCTAGGGTGAGCTTTCTAGTGGGCCCTTTGTGTGCCAATTAACACTTTCTCCGCAGTATAGTAACTCAACCACATTAGCCTGACGCTTCATCATCTCGTGAATTCAAATTTCCCCTTATTTTGGTTCTTCCAAGAAGGTTTTCCCGGATGAGCTATCTATGGGAACCCCCCATGCTGCAACATCTACCAATAATTGCTTGTCACTTTGCCACCTCTTCAACCATGTGACTTCCAAGCTTCTGTGAACCACATATCATTTACCAACATGGTTTTATGTGGAATCCCATGTGTATTTTCATGGTAAAAAGGGTGGGGGCCTCACTTTTAATATGAACCATCGATCTCTTAATCAATAATATGGGTAATACCACCCAACGTCATGCCTCCCCTGTTGTTAACCATCGAGTGGGCATGAGCCCCCACATATTCTTCTATGAGTCATGGTTAACGCATGGTGAGCATCCACCAAAGTACTTGCCCACTATTTAATGGTTGCTCCACTCCGCCAACTTAGCCCAATCACCAATTTTCCACCAATTTGATTCTAACACCAACTTTAGCTCTGCAACCTTTGGCCTTTTAACCTATGTGTTTTGACCTACAATAAATTTTGGTCCAAAAGGCCATATGTTGACTTCCATATACCATTGGAAAGCCCTTTCAAAGCTCTATCCATTTGAGCAGTTCCCAAGAGCTACTGAGATGATCTTATATGCTGAAAATGGCTCCAAAGTATATGTTATTTGATCATCTTTGTCTTTGCCATACTTGAGTTTATCTTGTTCCTTGACCATTCTACTTGCAACCATCTTTGTCTTTGCCATCAATGACAACATATTTCTAACACCCTTGACTTATCCATTATCCACGTCTTCCATCTAGCGCAGTTTTGTGAGACAAACTTCCAAGCTAATTTGAAATTTCATCACATGAATAAACATAAAAATTTCATTACATGCATAGATCATTTTTCTCAAAAAAAAATTATCATGCTTGCAACCCAATTTTTTTTCTTGTAACAACTATGGGATCCTTCCCTTTTTTCACTCTCGTGCATATCAATTGTCTGCACAAACATCATTTTCTAGTCAATTCATTTGTGCATGAGCCACAACATCTCAAATTCACAACCAATTCAATTTCTTGAATTTTTGGGTTCAGCATGTCAACTTATATTAGACAATTATGTCAAATCAAATCTTGTATATTTAATTCAACAAAAGTACTTACATACTATCACATGCATCCACAGGGTCTTGGGTATATGGTGATTGGGTTCTCTATTAAGGCCCTCCTTGATGTGAATTCACCAGTTCAATTCCCTGCCCCGATTGAGATGATATATTGGACATGATGAAGATGTAGTCTTGCCAAGCTTACAAAAAAAACATACCATCACATGCACCAAATTTAAGCAACATTTTTTATGAGGTCAAAAATGACCCTAAGATCCCAAAATATTGCTAAATAGTTCAAGAGGAACTTTTAATTATTTCAGAGAGCTTGTGGGGATTCTCCCTCATCTCTCTTCCTCTTTGAGTTACTTCCTTCAGTAATGTTGGTTGCTTGTTCATGTGTTTAGAGTTTACATGGGCTATCCTTTTTTAGTTTTTTGTAAGTGTGCATTCATAGATCAGGCGTTCTCCTCCACAACCCCAACATGTTAATGGACTTTTATTCTTCTCAAATTTATTAGGTTTGTCCCTAAACTTGTTATCATGACACCCTTCCATATCTCCATCAATTAGACCATGTTGCAACAACCTTTACATGTATGATAGGTTTTATGGCAACATCACATTAATATTTGCATATTCTTTTTGTTTTCTCATGAGTCTTTCATTATCTTCCTTGCAACTCTCCAACTTAGCTCTTAAGCTCTAGTGGGTATCCATTACATTAGGGAAACTTTCCTCTGACCTTTTTCCTACTGAGTCTTTATCTTTCTCATGAAGGGTTTGGTCCACATTGTGTTCCACCATTCCTCTATTTAGTTGCAACTCTCTCTCTCTCTCTCCTCTCTCTCTCTCTCTCTCTCCCCCCCTTTGTATGTCACACACACACACAACTATATCAACATTCATATATATAATTATATATATATATATATAAATATATATATATATGTTATTCTGATAATTTACTTGTTATATCTATCTATCTATATCTATAATATATAATATAATATAATATATATATATATATATATATATATATATTAATCGTTTGTGTCTGAGCCTCTTCAAGTCCAATGTTGAACATAAGCTCTTATACCACTTTGTAGCACTCCCTCCCACCCCCTTGTGCTATCTCGGGTTGCAAGAGGTACTACCTATTCATTTGACCCAATCTCCAAGGTTTGTTATGAAAATGGGGTCACATAATCCTCTTAAACCAACTTCTTAAAATCTCAAATGAGATAGAGTCATTGTATTTTGCTCATTGAGAGATTTTTGACAATATAAAACTTATCTCAACTAGACTCATAGGATGAAATTTGTGTTCATTTAAATTTCAACCAATAATATGATGCCACATAAGCATCGAGCTATCATGTGGCTTCCATCTATGGTCCACGTGGTGCTACCATGCCAACATACAAGAGTCTTGTTGTAGTGGCTACAACACGCTCCAAAATTTTTGGCTTGCATCCATTTCAGAGCCTTCCTTTATTTTTCCTTTAATGGTTGTAAACGCTCAAGCTCACCCCATGAGCACTTGTGAATTCTTTTCACCCTTTTGCTTGTTTTACCAGTGGTCGTCTTTCGGCACGTTGATTACTTTTTCGTGCTTTTGATCTAATTTTGGTGATTTTGCAAGTTTGTATTTGTGTGTTCGGGTTGTCTTCATTATGTAAGTATCCATTGTAGTCACACACAAAGGTGTAAACAATGTCACGCAAGTGTTGTCATAGTTGTTTGAAGGTCTATCACAAGTGTCGCTCTTGTTATCACTCCAGGAAACTCTCCTAGGTTGCAGATCAGAGATGTTTGGTAACATATAATCTTCAATATTGTTCTCAGAACTATTGGAATGGATGATGGTTTGAATCAAGTCAAATAACCATTTCAGCTCTATTCTCACTCAAGACATGCATGAACACTCTCACCAATACAAGGTTTTAGACCAGTAATGCTCAATAAGTTACAGATTCAATGGATAGATGGAGAATAATGACTGTACCAGTAGATTGCATACATAAACACATATGAATGGCCAGCTACAGGAAGTAAATGAGACTTACAAATCTAATTTATCAATTCAGAGATAAGATGACAGTTATCTGGCATTAGACACAGCAGAAAACCTGAATAACATATTCAAGTGCAAGCATAGAATAGCAAAGAGAATGGACATTGAACATATAATAGAAAAAGAAGCTTATATTGCTAGAATGAAGATGAGAAGCTTGAAGGAACAGAGGAGGAACGATCTCCAGAATTTGAGCCCATATTACATCTTACTTTCAGCTATTCATAGCCTGTTTACAGTGCTCCTGAGCTCTAAGAGGCTCAGAGTATTAATCTGTCTAATCTGTCTTGTCAACTAATTGATTCCCTCAACAGGTAAGCATGGCTCGGGAGTTTTCTCCTTCTGACAGAGGAATAACCACCTTCAGGTAGTTTGATGCACTATCTGGGAACTCTCTCATGCCAAAGATGCCCCATGATGCTTGTTTTGATGAGCTGCGTTGTGGCCTTTGATGTTTCTGTTTGTTTTGGACAGTTGTGTTGTCTACTCCATGATCTTTGTTGTCTTCAGCTAAGCTATGCTATTGATGCCCATGATGTTTCTATTTTGGGCAAGTTGTGCGTTGTGGCCCTTCTCTTTCCCTTTCTAACCCCTGTTTCCTGGCAATATGTCTCTCAGGCTTTGTTATGTGGTGGAATGGGTCTTCGGACCCTTATAATCCCTTTAAATGGCCCCTTTCTATTAATACCTGATTATTTTCTGTTTCATACAGAAAACACCACAACAATGAGAAATCCTGCTTCTTTCTGTTTCTTTCAGACTTCAAAAGTCCTCAAGTATGGTTTATTCATCTCTCGGGTCCGCCCTTGTCGCCATCGCAAGTTGCAAAAGAGCCTGCTCCTATGTATTTTCCTTGTATTATGAAATACGTGAAAAACACTGAAAAATGCATGAAAATGGGCTTTGGCAGACTTGAAAATATATGTATTTCTATTTCAAAACCCATCAAGTTTGTCCTTGTCGCCATCGCAAGTCGCATTTGGCCTGTTCCCTTTGTATTTCGTTAAACAAGAAAATACATGAAATTCATTGAAAAATGGATTTTGCGGACTTCAAATTTTATATATTTCGCTTCCCGGACCCTTTCAGGTCTAGGCTTCATCGCAATCGCACTGCCTTAGGCTTCCTTTGTATTTCGTTTAAACAACGAAAATACACAAAAAAATATTAAAAAATGGGCTTTTGTAGACTTGAAACTATATATATTTTTCTTTTGAAACCCATCGGGTCCGGGTCTTATTGCATCGCGCACATATATGCAAAGGCCCCGCTCCATGGTGATCGCCGATAGCGATCCTGCGACGCGATGTGGGCCGTCGATCTACAGTCCACATTGCATCACTAATCACAGTTGCAACTTCCATATTGTCTGTGCTGATACCGCTGACTTGCCTCCGCCGATTGCGACTGCCGATGTGATCCGCCGATCAAATCTGGATCGTTGATTAGCCAGATCAGACGGCTGCTGTGATTTTGGACTGTTAAGCCTATGATTTTGGTTTTTTATGGTTTTCAAGCATTTTTTGACTCTCGATAGTGTATTTCCACTCTTCCAAGGGCTCTCCTCTTGCGATGGTTTTGACTTTGAATGATCTTAAGCACTTTTGAAGACTTAGGAAGTGCTTTGGAGCATATTTGGATTCATTTGCATGACTTTAAACAAACTTTGGAGACTCTGAAAGTGTTTTGGATCCATTTTTGGGCCAAATTCCAACAAAGCTAACAGCTCTCAACTCCAAGGCAGTCTCACTTAGGGCATGTTTTGTCTTGTTTCCATGGTGATATGTGTTGTCTCGTCATCGATTATGTTAAGCATATGTTCACAATGTCAATCAGCACAAGTTTTCTTGCTTTCAACACTTAGCCATTTTCCTGAAAATCTGCCCGAGTGGACAACCGTCTTCCACTGGACCCGACTAAGCTGCACTGCATAATCTTAGCCCCTAGTGACCCTACTCTACTACCCAAAACTACACAGTGCTTGAGGTTTTCCTCTAGGTAAGTTGCACTGTGAGATCCCAGAGATGAGCAGCCTGTCTACCTCCCAGAATTGCACAGAAACTACCTCTCTGTCCAACTGAACTGCGCATTTCTTAAGCGTAGTCATCAACCCTCCTCCTTGCCCACTGGGAGCCTGAACTGGTCTGAGACCTGGGTCTACATTGTTCCACAAAATTACACAGAGATGCCCAACTGGTCATCTGACTGCCTTTCTTTGCATTGTTCCCCATAATTTTGCAGACCTGCCCAGATGAACCTTGTTTCCTTGCTCTACCCTACCTCCAGAAACTGTGCAGACATGTCTGGAAGTTCCCTTGTTGATTGTCCTACACTATTCCAAGAGATTAAGCAGAACTAATTAGCAGGTCCCTCTGCAACCCTTCTTTATCTTCCCTTTGGGAATTACAAAGAATTGACTAGTAATCCCCCTGCAACCTACTTTGTCTTCCCTCTGAAAATTGCGAAAAAGATGCCTCCCTTAGGATCCCACCTTGCAGCTGACACTGGTGACTCTCACTGCGCAATCCTACCTCCTAGGGATCACTATGCAGTTTTTCCCGATAGTGCAGATTGTCTTCCTAGAATGCCTCATTCCATCCTAAGTTGCACTCTATGTTGTCTCAGTGAGTTCTCCTCCCTCCCTGTCACCCGGAACACGAGAAAATGCATCATGCTAGACTAGGAGGTTTTGGATTTGATGTCGTCCGGTCATGAGTGAATTGCAGGAACATGTACACTAGTTGATCATGGCAATACAATGAATGAGATGAATAAGGAGCGCACATGCTAGAAGACTTGGTTGTAGCTAGATGGATGTACCAAGCATATCAAGCAACAAGAAAAAGGAACACATGCATTGAACCATCAAGCAAGACCAAAACCATCGAAGACCCTGCAGCACCATGTCATGCGAAGGAGAAGACAAAGCACACCATGAGTACATCCATCACTCACCAGCACAACACAGTCAATAGTACATGTCAGCAGTGTCATGTCGAGTTGTGTCATGAGTTTTCTCGGCCACATCACCATTATGGGTCATATAATTTGTAACTGAACGTAATGTAAAGTGAATTCCAATGGACGCACACAAAATTGGAAGAGTCATGTCAGTTGAAAAGTCATGGGAAGTTGAACAGTCACGAGGGTAGTCCAAGAGTCACAAGGGTCAAGCATCACCCTTGCCTATATATACCCCTCCCATTGTATGCGCAAGGGACTTTTCACCTTGGCTCCTCCCATGGAGATTTGAGAGTCTGTAGTCTGTTCTTTAAGGAGCGAGGAGTGGCTCGAATGTCCCACTACTGGGACTAGTGATGTGTGGTGTACAAATGTGTCTTGGAACTTTTACTTAATTCAGAAGCCTGTCTCATGCCAGCACGTTTTCACGCATGTTTTGTAGATGTTTGTAAAACTACTCTTTAAACATTTGTAATGCATGTTTTCTTAATTTGTACTAATATAGTTGAACTAGTTTGGTTATTTTAGTACTTACATTATTGAATATGCATTGCATTATTTATCATTGTTGTCTCGTCCCTGTGGACTACTCCACGGGACATTAGACAGACCATTTTTGTCTTTCTTAGTTATTACAACCATCACCCCATGTGGACTACTCTGCTAGACAGTGTACGTGTTTTCCCTTTCACTTTGGTTTTAATGACTACAGCATCCGTTGTGGACTACTCCACTGGATGCTGGACAGGCCCTTCTTGTTTTCCTGTGTGCCTCTCCCTGGGTGGTACTACTACCTCTCATCTAGAGGCTCACTTTTACCCTCTTCATTACAGTAAGAGAACCTGAACACAAAGTTACATTACGCACTCACTAGGCATACTCACCTCGCTTTTTGAAGATACAAGCATAACACTCTCAGGTGCTGAAAAACAAGAGCTAAGGCAAATCTCTAAGATAATGGAAACTAGGCCATTGTACCGGATGAGACTCCTACATAAAATGGTGTGAGGTATAGTTGGGACTTCATACCTGGGAAATCACCTAAATGTTGGCGGGTCAAGCACCATCAACATTTCTGGCGTTAGAAGGAGGGTCGCAACAGTTTATGGTTGAATGTCCTACTAACCCAACTTATCTATCATCTTGTCAAGGAAGTAACACAAACTCCCTCTCTCCCACGTGCAACTCTGAAGTTGGTTATTCCTCACCTCCTAAACCCGAGCAAGAAATTTCATATCATCACATTTGTGTTGTTTGTCCCATCACACATCAGTTTTCTAAAGTTGTTGGACTAATTCCAGGAGTACACACTCTTCCCTCTTCATAGAGGAAGCACAAGACTACACCCACAGGAGTGGTAGTCTCATCCATTGAAGAATTAATCCTTGCCACTCTTAAAGAGATCGCAGAAGTTTTGAAAACAAAGAGGAATCTCCAGTTTTCCTAGAAGGAGAAGAATATAACCTCTTACTCTTGGGCTCAAACTCTGGTGGAGGCAAAGATGAACCAACAGATTATGAGGTTGAACCGTCAAATTCAGAAGAAGAGGAGGAGGATGAAGAAGAGGAAAATGTAGCTGACCAAAATCTAGAATGGATGACACAGGGCACATTGGCATTCTCGAGTGTCTTGCACAAGATGCCAAGACACGCAATGAAATTGTTAACAAAGTATGACCTTGACAGAGCAGTGAAGGCAAAAGATCATCTAGACATGTCCTACCTACATCTGCAGACACTCGAGATACATTATGACAATGTTCTATGTATATTATTTCAATGTACCTTGGATGGTTGAGTTGTTGTATGGTACCACAACCTTCCTGTCAACTCCATTCAGAACTAGGGGGTGTTCAAGAGATTTTTCCTTGAGAATTTTGTTGAAGACAAAACCCTCGCCATGTTGCTAAAAGAGTTGGGTAGTCTCAAGATGGAGCAGAAAGAAAAAGTGAAATATTTTAACTAGAGGTTTAACTGTATCTTGAAAAAGTTCATTGTAAACACCAAACCTCATGGCCTCCATCATAGTTGACTACTACACGTTTTTATTGTCGACCAACATTGCACAATTTGTCAAGTGAGCTATGAGACCAACACTTTTAGAAAATTTGCAAGAGGAAATTGATGTGGAGAGAGACATGCGCGCTATTGGAATCATTGTAGATGACGAATCAATTAAGGACTCTAAAGACACGGGTAGGAGGTCTCATACTACTATCAATTAGGCAAAGGAAAAGGAAGCAAGTCAAATTGAAAACCTTACTCGTCTCATCAATTCCTTGACAACCGAAGTTTTCGAACTTAAGCAGCGGATGAGCGAGACAACCGTGAACAGTAGGCCTCCTAGATTTGCACAGAAGAAGAGCTCAGCTTTGAGCAGAAGCAATCACTCGACCAAAATTGCGCAGATCTCTAACCTTGTGTTCAACCTAGATGCAATTGCAACAGATCATTATTACACATTCCATGGCAAACGAGATTTAGAGAGGACTCATCAAGGATGGAACCAAGGAATGAGCGCATTGGCAACATAGTTGACTAATCAATTTATGGTCAGTGAGAAAGTTGAACCAGAGGGTGAACACGAAGAGGAAGTTGTTGCATCTGATGAAGCTCTAAGTGTTGGGCATGTAATCAACATGTATCAATGTGCTAACACTACCCAAAAGAGTACCAGCGAGAAGGATCTTTCGAGCGATCATCCGGCCCCAAAGAAAAATAGTTGATACAATGTGAGGAGTCAAGGGGCCCCCAGTGCTTTTGAGATACCGAGAGAAAAAGTAAGACAACATCTGCTCAAAACAGTTGATCCATCAGTCAACTCAACACATAAAACATAAGGCAAGTTTGAGAAGACAACTACAGCTAAAAGTACGTCTGTGAGCAACAAAGACAAAAGTAGCCCATCTAACTACACGAACATAAGTCTACCCCTGAACAACTCAGTGAGTCTTCCCACTCTGGATTATAACGTTGTTGAAGACATGAAAAAGACCTGTGCAAACATCTCCCTTTATGAGTTAACCAAGCTCACGGGTCAGCAAGATATTCTTTGGTGCGCACTGGGGAAAACCTCCACAGACAGTGTTGCCTCTTCTAGCAAGGGACCAAACAAGTCTCTCAACACACTCGCATCCATTCTCAACGCGCTTTGCATGGAGGAAGTGAACTCGCTCTGCCCACCGTTTATGTTGTCATTCGAAATATTCAACTTCAATGTTCACAACTCTCTGGTTGATTATGGTGCATCATTCAATGTCATGCCACTCTTTATTACTAAGCGGATCAATGCTCAATGGAGCAGTAAAACTGTGCAAATCATCCAACTGGATAGAACATGTGTGCCATCCATTAGTGAAATCTAGGATGTGATCATCTGATTATCGTCTAGCGAATGAGTTCACTAGTGCATTAACATTGTGATTGTGGACATCTTGGAAGCATGTGGATTATTTCTTAGCAAAGACTGGTCCAGCAAGATGCAAGGATACTTTGCTACAAACTGGTCACACTTATGGCTTCCGCACAAGGGCGAAAACAACCAGATCCAGGTGTTGTCAGAAATATATATGAAGCATAACATTACTCACTTGAATGGTGAAAACGAACTGTTGGCTTTCGCAGAACTTATGTTCGATAAGTGCTTTCTGGCAACGCATCTGGGGTGTTATTTCGCACAAGCAGCCCCAACCCCACCAAACACACAGTTGGATCTCCTTCCTTACCCAACTGGTGAAATGAAGCTTGTACCATAGATTGTAATAGTAACACTAGTAGTGACAGTAGTACTAGCGTGGCAAGCGGTCCTTGTACAAATAGCATGTGGACCCTATACTTCGAAAGATCCAAGACATAGGAGGGCTCCAGAGAAAGTTATGTTTTGACAGAGCCATTGTAAAGGAAACATTTAGCCTTAGGCTGCTTGGAGTTTGAGAGCATGAACAACATTGCTAAGTATGAAGCACTCGTTTTGGGCTTATAGAAAGTCATCAGCCTCAACGTTGTTGTGCTTAAAGTGGTAGGTGATTCAGAGATCATGGTACGTCAGGTACGTAAAACCATGCATTGTGTTTCACCCCATCTTAAGAGTTACCAACGAGAGGTATGGAGACTTATCTCTAACTTCCAAGCCTTCAATATTATTTATGTACCAATAATGCACAATCCAGCTGTAGATGCCCTAGCAAATGTAGCTACTAGGATGACACCGCTTAGGGATATATTTCCTGTTGAAATTTTATATAAGCCATATATCCCTGATAACATCACTAATTTATGTGTTTTTGATGATGATAAACAGATACTACATTTCATGGCCAACGTTGACATCTTCAAGGATGCAGTGATAGATGAAGACGAGCACAAGTAGTCTCTACAGAGCACAGCTGATGACAGTAAAGGCAACCTCATCCCCAATGGTGTGGTATCACTCGAGAAGCTGTATGACTTGCAGAACCATTTTTAGGGGTCGGTGAATGCCAAAACCCACAGTTCCACAATGTTGTATGAACATATCAACTTCGAAACTGACAAAGATCTGAAGTTCGTGAATCTCGGTACATGTTGTACACTAGAAGAGCGAAAATATTTTTTCCACATGTTCAGATAGTACCATGATGTGTTTGTGTGGACGTACGATGACTTGAAAACATATGACATGCAAATAATCCAGCACGTCATTCTAATCAAAGAAGGGGCCAATCCTTTTCAGTAGAAGCTAAGGAAGGTACATCCATCACTTGAGCCTCTCATATAGAAATAATTGACTAAGTTGTTGGATGTTCAGATCATTTACAAGGTTCATCATTCCACGTGGGTTTCAAACTTAGTCCATGTCAGAAAGAAGTTCGACGAGATCCGTTGATTTCCAAAATCTTAACTGTGCCATGGACAAAGATAATTACCTAATGTCATCTATGGGGCACATATTAAAGATAGTATCTAGAACATATATGTTCTCTTTGCTAGACCATTTCTCAAGATACAATCAGGTTCTGGTAGCAGAGCCTGACAGACAGAAAGCAACTTTTCATACCAAGTGGGGTACATTCGCTTATCATATAATGTCATTTGGGTTGGTAAACATAAGCGCTACATTTCAGCGTGCAATGGACATCACTTTCTATGGGCTCATCGGACAGAGCATAGTGATCTACCTCAACGATGTGACAATCTTCTCTAGACATTGGTTAGACCACCTGCTCCATCTCAAGAAAAGCTTTGAGCAATGTCGGAAGTACGGGATATCCTTGAATCCAAAGAAGAGTGTATTCGCAGTGTCTGAGGGTAACCTCCTTGGGTACATCATTTCCAAGAGTGGGATCAAGGTAGATACAGACAAAGTCTGGACCATCACATAGATTCCTCATCCCATGAACAAGAAATCTATGCATTCCCTTCGGGGGAAGATCAACTTCCTCAGAAAGTTCATCTTTAATTATGTGCAGATTTTCAAACCCATACAAGATATGACGAAGAAGGATGCAATGTACAGTTGGGGAAAGAAGGAAAAGGAAGTGTTTACCCGGATTAAGCAGGCTATAATATAGGTGCCTGCACTGTACAGCCCAAACTTCAACAAAGATTTTTTGCTCTACATGTTTGCTTCTGATACTTCACTCATTGTTGTGCTCACTTAGAAAGATGAGCTGAACAATGAATGACCCATCTCTTTCATGAGCACGAGATTGCAAGGATCTGAACTGAACTATCTCGTAGTGGAAAAACAAGCATACATTGTATACAAGGCAGTTAAACATTTCAGGCCCTACTTCTTGAAAAACCACTGTATTGTTTGTGTGCCATAACCAATAGTCAGATCACTGCTTGTTCGACAAGAGTTAGGTGAGAGACAGGTGAACTGGATGATTGGACTACAAGAGTATGATCTTGACATCAAGCCAGTTCACACCATAAAGGGTCACGGTCTTTGTAGACTAGCAGATGAAGCAGTACATGTGCAAGAGGAAGAAGTAGAGCTCGTCGGCTGGGAGCAAGAAATTGAAATGTATAATGTTGAGTGAGCCCCCCCCCCCACTTCGCACGAAAACTATTGGTACACAGATGTGCGCTAGTACCTTGAGCATGGCACCATGCCCTCTCACTTCTCTATGTGGTAGAATATGACATTTTAACTGAAAGATTTATATTACCAGTCGATGCATGGAGTGCTTTACAGAAAAGATCACAATGGTGTTTTACTCAAGTTCCTAGAGGCACAGGATTCGAAAAGGGTGTTACGTGATCTCCATGATGGACCAATCGGGGGTCACTTCGTGGGCAACACACCATCACACAAGGTCATGCAGTTCAGTTTCTACTGGCCTACATTATTAAAATGCACCTGCCTATGCCCACAAGAGATGTGCTAGCAGAAAACGAAGGTCGAAAACCCCGTTGCAGCCTGTTGCAATGGACAAACCATTCCAACAGTGGGGCTTGGACATCATTGGGGAGATTTTCCCACATTCGTCAAAGCAACACCACTACATCTTAACTACTACAGATTATTTCACGTGGTGGATAGAAGAATTTGCGCTAAAACAAGTGAATGACCAGGAAGTCATCAACTTCCTAAGACAGAACATCATCTCAAGGTTTGGCATTCCTGTATCACTTCTTTTTTACAATGAAACGTATTTATCTTCGTTAAATCTTTATGAATTTGCATTGAAAAATGGTATTGTGTTAAAGCATTCAACTAACTACTACCTATGGGGAAATGGTCTTACCAAGTCTACAAATAAAAATCTCATCTGCATCATAAAAAAGACCATTTACTCTAAACAACAAAATTGGCACTCTGCTCTGGTGAATGCTCTATGGGCTGACCAAGGCACACCCAAGCCCTCTCTGAATACCTCCCCCTACTTCCTAGTATATGGAAAAGAATCCATTCTCCCACCAAATATCTACTTGCCTTCTCTCCAATTATCCCAAGAACACCAAGGCAAGTTGTCTCTATTGGTTCAGTGTAGGATGGACACATTACACAAACTACAGGAAGAAAGGCTGAAAGCAACAAAAAAAAAATCACACTTCACCAAAATCGTATCAAGAGATGGTTCGACAAGAAGTCTGCAGGGAACACCATCTTCGTTGTGGGTTACTTAGTCTTGAAGTGGGAAAAACCCCATGAAGATAAAGGCAAACATACGAAGTTTCAATCCCTGTGGATTGGCCCTTTCACAGTTCACAAGAAGCTTGACCAACACATGTATCATTTACAATCACTTGACAGGAAGATTGACACTCTCCCTGTCAATGGCCAAGACCTAAAATGTTATTTTCAATTATCTAGGACCGCGCCCCACATCGTTTATATACTTCTATCATTGTTGTTATGTTATTTTCTTTGCTTTTCTACTTTGCTTTATTGGTTTGTTCTTTGCTCTGTTGATTTGCTTTGCTTTTCTATTTAGTTGTTTGTTTTGTAAATAAGTGTTGTCCTGCACTGCGTTCTGGCTTTTGAATGTCATATGGCTGAAGTTCAAAAAAGTCTTGTGACACTACAGTGCTTGGCCAATCCTGTGTCCATATTCTTTGTGCTTGTTGTAACTTTTGTCCGATGAAGTATTGACGAAAAATATGATCCATCTATAAGAAAAGTTTTGGTCAAACCATGAACCCATGTCCAGTCTAGGGAACGTCATGCCTATAATATGTTTTTTTCTTTGTGTGTTCAAGCTTATCCAACTAGTAGAAATGGAGAAGGGGAAATCTAAACGAGCAAACATGAATCAAAGGTCTTACATGCTTCTATGAAGGAACAACCTCTTCTGCTCTCAAGAAGTTAGGATCCCTCTTCCACCCCAAAAATAAATAAGTGCCTATGCACAATCCTCTTTCAAAAAATAACAAAGGCAAAAGAAGAGCAAGGCTTCCTGAGCAGAGAGGTGAAGCAAGCAACTCCACTGGGGTACTATCTAGGCTTGTTTGCAATGGAGCAATGTTTGTGTTCTTGCATGAATTTTTTGGGGTATTGTCCAGGCCTGCTAGCAGTGGAGCAACAACAGAGATGAAAACTTATACTCTAAAAATCTTAAGCTCGCAAGCCAAATTACCCTTCCCACTTTGAAACACTGTGATCTAGGTGAATTTTTGTGTGGTATTCAACTGATTCAACACAAGGTGAACTGTGTCTATTCGCAGGGTAAGTGGGGCAGCCGAAGTGATCTGCACAACAAATCAATACTTCCTGAAAGGCCAAGGCCCTGCGCTGAAAATGAACCAAAACAGAGAAGTTGGTATTCAACCAGTGTGTTGTCAAGTGTTGTAGCGGCTACAACAGCCTCCAAAATTTTGGCTTGCATCCAAATTTCGGATACTTCCTTGTTTTTTCCTTTGATGGTTGAAAACACTCGAGATCACCCCATGAGCTCTTGTGAAGTATTTTCACCTTTTTGCTTGTTTGACCAACGGTCATCTTTCAGCATGTTGATTACTTTGTCGTGCTTGTGATCTAATTCTGATGAGTTTGAAGGTTCATCTTTGTGTGTTTGTGTTGTCTTTGTTATGTAAACTTATGTCATACTCACACACAAAGTTGAAAACAATGTCGTGTAAGTGTCATCATGGTCATCTGAAGGTTTATCACAAGTATCGCACTTGTTGCTCTCAACTCCAAGACAGTATCATTGAGGGAATGTTTTGTCTTCTTGTCATGGTGATCTATGTTGTCTCATCGTCAAGTATGCTAAGTGTATGTTCACAATTTCAATCGGCAAAAGTTTGCTTGCTTTCGACCACTTTCCTGAAAATCTACCCGACCAGACAACCCTCTTCCACCAGACCCCGACTGAGTTGCACTGCACAATCTCAGCCCTTAGTGACCATACTCTACTACCTGGAACTACGCAATGCTTGAGGTTGTCCTCCAGTTCAACTGCATAGCACAATCCCTGAGATGAGTAGCATGTCTACCTCCCAGAATTACGCAGAAACTTCCTCCCTATCCAACTGAATTGCACATTTCTCAACCACTGCCATCAACCCTCCTCCTTGCCCACCCGTAGCCTGCACTGCTATGAGACCCGGGTCTACAATGTTCCCCAAAATTGCACAAAGCTTCCCAAATGAACCATGTTGCCTTACTCTGCCCTACCTTGAGAAATTGTGCAAACATGTATGGCAGTTCCCCTGCTGATTGTCCTGCACTGTTGGACGAACATACCAAGAATATCAAGCAACAAGAAAAAGGAACACATGCATTGAACCATCAAGCAAGCCTAATACCATCAAAGACCCCACAACATGATGTCATGAGGAGGAGAAGACAAAGCACACCACGAGTACATCCATCACTCAGCAACACAGCAATTCGACATGGAAACCACAGTCAGCCAATACATGTCATCAGTGTCATGTCGATTTGTTTCATGATATGTCTCAGCCACATCACCATTATGGGCCATATCCATTGTAACTGAATGCAATGTAAAGTGAAGTCCAATGAACACAGAAGAGTCATGTTAGCTGAAAAGTCATGGGAAGTTGAATAGCCACGAGGCTAGTCCAAGAGTCACAAGGATCAAGCATCACCCTTGGCTATATATACCCCTCCCATTGTATGCACAAGGGACTTTTCACCTTGGCTCCTCCCACTACTGGGACTAGTGATGTATGTGTACAAATGTGTCTTGGGAATTTTGCTTCATTCAGAAGCTTGTCTCAGGCCAACACGCTTTCATGCATGTTTTGTAGATGTTTGTAAGACTACTCTTTAAACATTTGTAATGCATGTTTGTTTAACCTATACTAATATAATTGAACTACTTTGGTCATTTTAGTACTTACATTGTTGAAGATGTGTTGTGTTGTTTATCATTGTTGTCTCATCCATGTGGACTACTCCACAGGACATTAGACAAGCCATTCTTGTTTTTCTTGGTTATAACGACCGTCACACCTATGTGGACTACTCTGTTGGATGATGTACATGTTTTCCCTTTCACTTTGGTTTTAACAACTATCACATCCGTTGTGGACTACTCTGTTGGATGTTGGACATATCCTTGTTGTTTTTGCATGTGCCTCTCCCTGGGTGGTACTACTACCTCTCATCTAGAGGCTCAGTTTTACCCTCTACCTTATAGTAAGAGAACCTGTACACAAATTTACATTATGCACTCACCAGGCATACTCACCTCACTTTTTGAAGATACAAGCATAACACTCTGAGGTGTTGAACAACAAAAGCTAAGGCAAATATCTAAGATAATGGAAACCAAACCATTGTACTGGATGGGACTCCTACACCAAATGGTGTGAGGTCTAGTTGGGACTTCATACTACAGAGATCCCCTAAATGTTGGTGGGTCCAACACCGTCAACAAGTCCACATCCCCATTGCAAAAGATAGGACTACGATGGAACCCTCATTAACAAGCTACCATCTTTAAGTGGCGCAATAGCCAAGCTGCCAAATTTACGACCTAGGTTCACACCGCCCCCCCATAGTCTTCCATGGATTAATAAGGGGGGTGGGGGTTGGGATGGTGAGGTGTAAACTTTTTTTATGAGACCCATGCTTAATGGACAAATACCTATTCATAACGTGATTGCAAGGGGGGCCAAATAAACATGGGTTGTAGATCGGGCCCCACTTACAATCTAAAATCAATAGGTGTTTG
The DNA here is from genome assembly GCA_000404065.3 of Pinus taeda. Classification (NCBI taxonomy): domain Eukaryota; kingdom Viridiplantae; phylum Streptophyta; class Pinopsida; order Pinales; family Pinaceae; genus Pinus; species Pinus taeda. The sequence continues at coordinate 10,981 of APFE031323269.1, read as the reverse complement.
TCCATTAAGTGTGGTTCCCACGATAACAATTTTTAATTCATACCCCCCCGGAGTGAACCTACGACAAACCAAGGAGGTCATGAAGTGGACCTAGATCATAAATTTGGCTGCCCCATGATTACGCCACTTAAAGATGGGCAATCGTTAACAAGTGGTCCAAAATGCTTAAGAGTGTGATATACTAAAGCTTAGTTGCTCCATGATAAATTTTAAGTCAACATTAGATGTCATGTGCTTAGGCTCAAAGGAGCAATGTCTCACTCCACTGAGGCTCCATGGAATAACGTGCTAACTTTAAATAATCAAAATTTGCAAGAAAACTCAAGATAAAGCTTGTCCCTAAGTGTTAGTTCACTAGGCTGAGGAGATGTTAAGTCCATGTATCACCAGGTTGCGCAACAATACTCCTTGTATCACTAGGTTAGGCCTCAGTGGTCCATTGCATCGTTAGGCTTGGCAACAATGATTCATTGGAATTAAAAATCTTCCTCAGGGTCTTGAGGCCAACAAATAGTTGATCTCAGCTCAAGAAAAATATATTAATCTTGCAAGAGGACTTCTGAGTTATTTGATTAGGAGGGCCTCTCAAATTCCTCTAGGCATGAGGTATTAAGAGAAGTTTGAGGAGGTTTGTTTGTATTAATTATAATAGGTGGTCACACTTTACTAGAAGGAATTGATAACCACCATGGTGAAATAAGGAAACAAGCGTAACTTCCAAGCGTCATGATTCATTTCATGACTTAACCCTTGATCCTTACTTATATGTCTAATACATTAAATGTAAACACTTTGTATGAGATGATAATTAAAGTAACTCGTATGTTGAACCGCCATCATCAAATGAGTATGTTGATGTTATGAATGCACCTTAAAAATGATAAGAAACCAATAATTATAGTCACCTCCAAAGGGAGGACCTCCTTTTAAAATGAATACAATGTATAATACAATATTTGATGATCCTAAGTCAAGGTCTCCTTGGTATATAAACAAGAGATAGCGTGCACAATTATAATGAAATGATACAATGAAAATTTATAGTCGACATAACAATATAACAATAGAAATATAATCACTCAAATATCTATGGCTTAATAATGGGTTTTAAGGTTAACATGGGGTTTAACATGCCCCTTCCCTTCAAACAATTTTTGTCCTCAACACTTGAGTAATTGTGGGTGTTTCTGCATGAAAAACTCATCTTCCCATGTCGCCTCTTCCCCTAGTAGGTTCTTCCATTTGACAAGGTGTTCATTATTTTCTCGATTTCTTAGCTACTTAATCCTTGTTTCTAGTATTTTTTTTTTGTAACAGTATGATTTTCCCCTTCATAATTAATCTTTGGTAAAATAGTTTAGACTGGTATCTTTTCATAAATAACCTTCTTTAAGAAAGAAACATGGAAGATTATATGTATACATGAAGATGGATGCAACTCCAATTTGTAAGCCACACTTTCAATCCTCTAAAACACTTTATAGGGGCCATAATGCCTTGGTGCTAATTTTTTGTCCTTATTTTGTTGCTTGAGGGACATCTGTTTATGTGGTTGTAGTCTTAGAAATACCCAATACCCCACTTCAATTTCCCTTTCATTGTGATGTTGATCTACTTCTTGTTTCATCGTATTTTGTGTTATAACAAATTTGTCCTTCAATAGTTTCAGAACCTCTTGTTAGTGCCCTATGTGGTCTTCCATTGTTTAAGCCTCTATAGCCACTTTCAAGAGTGTTGTAATGGATAGAGGATGATATCCATAAAGTGTAGTAAATGGGGACATTTTTAGTGAATTATGGAAGGATGTGGAGTACCACCATTTTTCCAATGACAATCACCTGACCTATTGTGTTTGTTTATTAGATACAAAGAAATGAAAACATCCTTTTAAACATGTATTCACAATATTAGTTTTCCCATGAAGTTGAGAATGGTAAGATGAATTGTTTTACAATTGAGTAACCAAACAAGAAAATATTTTAGTCCAAATTTTTTCAATGAAATTGGATCTCAGTCAATTACAATCTCTGGTATTTCATGTAGCTTTTGGATTGTTTGCATGAATGCTTCTCCCATTGTACTTGCTTTAGAAGGATGAGAAAGAGAGAAAAAATGGGCATATTTTGTCACTCAATCTACCACTACCATAATGACATTCTTTCCTTCAAATTTGGGTACACTTATAATAAAATGCATTGAAACGTCTTCCCAATGATAGCTTAGTATGGCTAATGGTTGTAGGAGGTCTAGGTCCTAATTGTCTCCCCCTTATTTTGTTGGCATACCTTACATTCAACCACAAACTTTTACGCATATTCTTTAATACATTCCCAAAAAAATGTTTCATGATTCTATGGTATGTTTCCAGGAACCTTGAATGTTCCCCTAAGGGAAAAGTATGAAATTCCAAAAGGACCTTCTATTTGAGCTGAGAATTATTACATAAATATAAGCAATTTTGATACCACAAAAAAAACATCCTTCCACATATAATTTTCTATTGCATAGAGGTTCTCCCATAGTTGTTGAATGATCTTGCATACCTTCTCACCTTGCTTCCATTCTATCCTTGCTTATTCCACCTAGTGAAATTTTGGAAGGAAATAACACATAGTAAACCCTGTGTGTCTTCCTCTTTCCTTAAGAGTGCATATAGATATAAACATGCATAGGAATATATGAAGTTACATATTTACTAAGCGTGGCATGATACTAATTATGGATCTTGTTGGTTATGTAACAAGAAGTGAATAAAGACAAGAAGCTATTTGTAAAAATATTGGTGAAGAGACTGTTACATTTCAATTTTTCGCCATGACACTTGATCAATTTATGGGTCTTTTTACCATTCGTGAACATGTTTTAACCATCTCCCTCAGAATTTAAACAACCCAAAATATTTTGATATAGATGAGAAATTTGAGAAAAATAGTTGTCACACCTTGTTAAGTTCCACCTGCGCCGATTTCTCTAGAGTTTCTCGCGCATGCGCTGAAATTAATTCTGAGAACAACACAAAGTTGTGCTCTATCTACCACTATAAACCTGCACAGGTGAATTCTAGAAAGTAAAAATAAAAAGTACATTCTAGAAACATAGTTGGTCGAATATTTCCCAATTGAAATCTTCTAGGTGATGACTATTCGAACTATGACCCTCAGATGCTGCATCTTCATCTCTTTTCTCATGGTAACATAATCCCTCAATGAAGAAGTATCATCCTCCTCTTTTGGATCTGAAACTTCCTCCTCTAGATGACTAGAGGGTATAGGGATTAAGAAGGTGAGAACTCAGAGAAGATAAACTTATGTTGTTGGTTTGAGATTGGAAAGCTTGTCATCTAAGGAGGAGATTGAAGGCATTTGGAAGGGACCTCACGGCATCAAGGTGAAGGTTGTAAGGCTCCTCTTAATTTTTTATTAATACAAATGAACACTTTCTCCCATTGATTTGTTTTATTGGAATGATGAATCATTTACAATTGTTTATAATGTTTATTAAGGAAAATTCAATTCATAATTCCCTTGATCATTAGGTTAAGTTGTTTGGATTATTATATCACATGTGTTTTTTATCCTTTTATGGTCGATGTTTGCAGGCCTTATCAAGCATTGAAGAGTTGCATCAAATCACAACAAGGGATCTTCATCGAGCATTTCGTGAAAGAGGTAAGAGGCTCATCCATTAGCTATACTTCTTATAATTCGAATGGGTTCAACTTAGGGAAAGAGTCAGTTCAATTGACTTGATTGTTTCTAGTTTTCATCAAGGATCTAGGGAGATCGCTCTTGTTCGCGAGAGGAATTGTCTGGTGTAACAAATTGGTGACCATACTGGGGAACGTCTTTGTTTTCATCTTTTTCCTTAGTTTTTCTTTTTGATTCTTCTGATTTATCTAAACTTGAGTCTTTATAAATTAATGGCCTTTTAGGTCTAAGTGGTTGATTTTTTGGATTTTTTTTTTCTTATGTTTTTTCCCATGAGTCGTTCTTGTTTGTTAACAGTGTGCGATTTTGCACCTTTTTTTCTGTAGCAACAGAGCGGAGCGTTCTACTTTCCATTATAAACCCGCACAAGCCTTGAGAATTTTTGAAAATATAGTTTTTGCTTCAACCCAGACTTGAGTTTGTTCTTCTGGAAGTGTCATTCTCTTTGTTTGGACTATGTTGTGTCTCTTTTGAACTCAGTTGATTGCTTTGTTAATGATTTTTGAGAATTAGGTCTTTTTGAAAGAATTACTTGGGGTTTTGCCTGGTTGATTTTTTAATTGATCAAAACAAAATAAATTTTCCTTTTTCTCATGGTATTCTTATTTTGTTTTGTCAAATACATCGGTTAAGCCTTAGTTGTTACTTATTTGTTTTCAAATTCATGTTGAATTGTAAATTAGGGTTTCTTAAGACCTGGTGCTTTTGTGAAGGAATTGTAGTCGCTTTTGCTTGATAAATGAAATTGTTGCTTTCATCTTGGAAATTTTTTGCAATTGCACTGTTATTATCATTAAATGAAAGCATTCATAGGGAAAAAATGTGTTTTCTCCAACTCTCTTGATTGATTTATGTGTGCTTGAAAGTTTTGAGTGATTAGAGATAAAGAGCATGTTGGCTTATTTTATGTTTAGGGAAATTTGGAATTTGGTTTGTTGATTGTACTTTCATTACATTATAGTGAAATCGGTTGCTTTAGAAATTTGGAAAAGTTGTGAGTTTTTGCATTTCATTTCTCAAAAAATTAAAGAAACTCTTTCTTTTCTCTTAATAGGATTTCATCAAATTTGGAAGTTGCTATTTCATTTTAGAGTGCAATAAGATTTCGAGTCGTGGCATAACATCATAAGTTTCACCTTCATCACCCATTGAGTAAAGAACAGCTTAATAATACGACATTAATTAAAATTCATCTAGAATTTTACATTTTTTAGGGCTCTTGTCACCTATAGTAGCTTAAGTGTAGGGATTTGGAATAGGGAAGGAAGTAAACTTTTCAATGATACAAATGAACAATAGAATCTTGAGTTAAGGAGAGAAAATCCAATTATTTACGTTTTGCTCTGGGAAGCTCTTCTTGTACATGAGTTAAGCACGATATTGCGTCGAATCTGGTGAAGTGATCATACCCACTTCATCAACCTAGATATAGTGATTTGCACGTATTACAACAGTGCCAAAAGGTACTTGAGGTCACTTGAAAGTAAACCTCCAATTGATCATGTGGAGGAAACTTTAAGGTGATTGAGCTTGTTACTCTGCCCTTGCGTGCACATCTGATCTGCGACTGTCCCCCCAGGTAAAATTGTTGTATTTGATAAACTTAGTGACTATAATCCTAGGGCTCTACTTAAGGTGATGGCAAAGGGAAGGTCCTGTTGTACCTCAAACAGACATTGACTAGACTCACTTAGACTTTTTGGAGGGTAATCTTTGCTCGAGATGGTTTATAGCATAGTTACTTGCACCAAACTGTTTCATTAAGTAAGTTGTCAGGGTAACTGGTTCCAAACACTCATTTCTATAAAACGTTTCACCTTGATCACTGCAATGTTGGATTTCATCACCAATGAGTAATTATTGATCTCTATGAGTCAGTTTGTATGGTTTGAACTCCTAGATTTTTAGTGCATGTTACTTTATGTGTTGTTTTTTACTTTTTAGAGACTTTAGGTGTAATTTAGATATTGTGTAATTGATCAATTGAAAATTTTTCATTGTGGTGGAATTACCAAGACAATTACATAGAATACTCGGGGATCTCCCTAAGTATACACCGAGTCAATTAGAAAAGATTAAAGCCAAAAAATCTAAATCATCAGGATCTGAAACTGCAGCAGAAACTGAAACTTCTACTATTATAGATTCTGATGTAAGAGGAATTAAAGTTAATCAACTGATAACATCTACTATTTTAGGCCTTGAAGTAACATAAACTGAATTTGATCAAACTCAGAGATTAACATCACACTCAGAAGGAACTGATTTACAAATTACTGAACTCGTTCAAATTGAATCAGATATTGGAGACTTCTCAGATACAAACCCCATTTCTGAACCATATATTAACAAATCTAAGTCTGATATTTCCAAGCCTGAGATCCATACATCTGCTACAGTGCATATTCTAGATCATCCACTTTCTCCATGTGTGAAACTCATTATTACTGATAGTTTCCCTCATGGTCTCATTGCCATTGAAGAACTTATGTCAGACAAAGAGGAAGAACCCATAGTTTCTACTAGTGAACCTACAGATACCTCAGAGCTTTTGTTTAGATCTCTTCACCCTAACCCTTGGTATTTCACACCCTTGAACTTTTTAAGACAAGGGATTTCACAATACATGACTCCTTATTCTACCATACCAAGTTTTGATTGGTCTATGATGGCTTCTAAAAGTACCTCATCAGACACATCCATGTTTTCTACTTCTCTGGAGTCAACATTATAAGGTAGTTTTCTACCACTTGGATATCACTCTCTTGCAGGAGCTTATTCAGGAGCTTCTTCCTCGAACTCATATATAAACATGTCAATTGGTGTAATTAACCCTACCAATGAAGGTTTGACATCTGAACAGTTTATTAATATGATTTTCGGTAATGTTAGTAATCCACAAACCAAGCCAACAAGTGGTTATTACCCGCCTGGGTGGAAACTTTCATATCCTCCACCCGAAGGAAAACCTTTTGGAGAAACTTACCCTACAGCTGGGGGACAAACCCCTACTAGGAATTACCTTAATTATGTTCAAATGCCTCAAACTAATTTTGATCAGCCTGTTATGCCTGAACCCGTCGTTGGAATGCCTTAACCTAGATTGAATACAATCTAGATCCCTTCATTAAGTCAATAGTCAATTGCAGTTTCTTCTCAAGTGTCTTTGTACCAACCTGGTCAACCTCTTGGACAACCTATATAACAAATACATTTTCAAGTTATGAGTTTTCAAGTCCAATCAACCGTCCAGGCTAATCCATCGACACCTTCCCAACAACCACTTCAGGATCATGTCTCGAATTCTCCTTAAACCTTGGTACAGTCTTGCATACCAACGAATGTTCAAAACCCAGGTTCAGGTTCACCTCAATCTCCCATTCTAGGAGTATCGCAAGTAATTGTCTAGCTTATATCACAAGTTACGACGCAACCCTTTGTTCAGTCTTTACCTCAAGTATCTGGTGTTCAATCCATTCCTACAATTCCATCAATACCCCAAATACCTGTTGTACATCCTAACGTCCCATATATGCAAGTACTGTTTCAAGGGCCATCTTTCTAAGGTTTACCCCAGAGCTAGTTTGTTCAAGGTCCACCTTTTCAAACTCAATTTCTCCAAGGTCAACCTTTGCAAAATCAACCCTTTCAAGGATAGTTCATTCAAGGTCAAATGGGTCAAATTCTCCCTCTCCAGAATCAACCATACCCAAATCATACACTTCAACAACCTATGCAACCGCAATAAGGTACGACTCATCCTGGATATCCAGGAGGTATGCAAATTCCAATTTCTCAGGCTATCCCGGGATATCCTGGGTATCCTCTGTAGAAATTTTGAATAATTTAACACATATTCAACAGAGATTATCCTGATCATGTACTATTGTGGAAAACATAGACAATACATAAGCTCCTCTACGTTGATCATCAATATAGCAGCATCAATAACAATAAAAACATCAAGAGCATTCACACATTAACACAGTATGTATCCCGGGGAAAGCATCTCGCTAAAAACCCCAACTATCTATATATTAATGATTGAGTCATGTAACATTACACATCATAATACTTCTCACAAGCATCTCCACCTCTGTTACACACAATACAGCTCAGATCTGAATCAATCACTGGCTCAAATCTCCTTCGCTGCTTACCTGCCTCCGCTGCTCAATACCTGCTCAAGAACTGATGATAATTCCAAGGCAACCACGTATTTACTTGGTAAAATCACGTGAGCACAAGCTACAATGTGGGAAAA
>APFE031323267.1:0-12043 GCA_000404065.3 Pinus taeda | reverse complement strand
CCCCTCCCTTTTTATGTAGTTAGGGTTTATAATTTTTGATGTTTTTATAAGATGTATTTACTTTTGCATAAGAGTACTTATAGGATTTTTGGACTCTATTGGAAATTTCTCATAGGATAATCTGGTCTTTGTTTCATATTTATTTTAAGACACTTCATGTGTATTTAGTATTTTGCAGAATTTCCACGAAATCCTGCAACTGCTATGATGTCGAATCTGGAACTAATTTTGTTGCACCAAGACACATGATTTATCTACGATAGATAAGTGGCAGAATAACACAAACACAGAGATAAAGAACACAGTCACAGAATAACACAATCTTTCTAGGGAACCCAACTGGGAAAACCCTCTCCTTACCAATAAATTTTATTGAGAAAATTTGAGCAAACAAAATTCTTTACAAGGCAATTTGTTTCAACAGAAAACAAAGTTTCTCTCATTGCTAATACTTAGATCAAAACCTTCCTAAAAGAACTCAACTTAACTCTTATTTTCTTGCGTTGTTTGGCTCCTCTTTCCTAGTGCTAGAAATCCCTATTTCCTAGTGCATATTTGAGCCCCTATTTCTTATGAATTTCTCCCTAAATCCTAGCGCACATCACAAGGAAAATTCTCTCTCTCAAATTGCATATAGGTTGCTCCTTACAAGCTCTGTTAGCAAGAACTTTCTCACACAAACTTGTGCTGAACAAGAATGGTTCAATGATGTGCCTTCGACCTCCTTTCAAGCTTTTCGACTCATGCTAAATCTGGCAAGTTAATTTTTAGAACTCGGACTTGTGATTAATTTGTTAATTGAGTCTAATTGACTCTTCTTACTCATCATAGCCTCAATTAGACATTGAGACTCTCACTCGTCATTTTCCAAATATAAACTCACACTTCGAGACAGACAAAACTAAGCCTCCAAACTCTGTGCATGAGTTAACTGCTCCATGACTCATCCTCGAACTTGTGCATACTAAAGAAGGATTGATCGAGGTCTTTCTTCACTAAGGCACAATTCAAGAATACCTTTTTCGCTAGTATTTTCAACACTTCCTCTTAGCAAGGAAGGGATTCTGTACAACAACCAACTTATCTCTGAAATGAACAAAACTGCTTATGGCCAATGCCTTGGTCAAGATATCTATTGTTTGCTCCTTTGTTGGAATGTACGGTAGCTTCATTATCCCTTTCTGTACACAATCTGCGACATGATGATACCTGATCTTGATATGCTTTGAGCGATCATGAAACACTAGGTTCTCAGAGAGCTTGATGCAACTGTGATAATCATGGTGTATCACAGTAGGCTCCATGCTATGTTTGAAAAGTCTCACAAGCAACTTCCTCATCCAAATAGCCTTGCATGCTGCCAAACTGGCAGTCATGCTTCAACCTGCTCCTGGGCTTCCTACATCAACTTCTTGGCCCACTTGGCTTTCTTCCTCCCTGTGCTAGGAGTCTCTGAGTAGTTGTCTACTCTTATCCTAGTTTCTTCTGATCATTCTGCTCTCCATCCTGTTGTGGGTGCTGTTGTGCAGGCCTCTTGCCCCCTGGTTGAGACATCATCTGTGATCCTTATTGACACTCCTCCTTGGGAGCAAGTAGCTCCTCCATCTTAGGATTTCCAACTTGCTCTCCTTCTAAGGACTCCCTCCAAGCTCTGGACGCCTCAAGCCTCACATCCCACCAGAGAACCGTCTTCTTGAGTCTTGGTAGATACACCCTGTATGCTTGAGTTGTCTCACTATATCCCACGAAAATGCCCTTTTCTGCTGTGGGCTCCTAATTCTTCCTACTATCTTTAGACACATGACAAAAGACTTTTGTGCCAAAGATACGAAAGTGTGAAACATCATGCTTCTTTCCTGTGAAAGCTTCCTTCGGTGTGACTCGACCAATAACCTTGTGTGGACACTTGTTTTGCAGAAATACTATTGTGTTGCATGCCTCAACACACAAGAACATAGACAGTCCCTGATCATGCAACATGGCCTTGGCTGCTCCAACAATACTATGGTTCTTCCTCTCAGCGACCCTATTCTGCTGAGGGTTATGGGGTGCTATCAACTTTCTTCTAATGCCCTCATTCACACACAAATTCTTGACGACACCGGTGACATATTCTTCACCATTGTCACTTCTCACTACCTTGATCTTCTCCCTAGTCTAGTTTTCTATAAAGGCCTTAAACTCCATGAAATTGGTTAAGACCTCATATTTCTTCTTCATAAAAAATGTCCAAAATTTTCGAGAATAATCATTAATGAAAGTAACATAATCCATGTCTCATAAGAGATGATGAAGAGAAGTGCTTGCATACATCTAAATGCACCAACTCCAAAATCCCGTTGGCTCTACTGCCTCGGCCTTGAAAGGGAGTCTTGGCATACTTGCACCCCTTGCACACATCATGCTGGTCAAAGCTGCATGCTGGTAATCCTGTGACTATTTGCTCCAAATGTCTCAACTTGCAACCTGTAAAGGTTCTTCACCCTCAGACCTATTTGCTTCACTGCTTAAGAAGCTAAGTGTCTGGGGTATGCCTTACCTTTGCTGAAGATGACATCATATCCCTTGTCCTCAAGGGTTGCTACTGAAAAAAGGTTCCTCTTCAATCTTAGAGCATAGCCGACATCTCTGAGATGGAGAGGGCTCCCAAACTCCCTCTTAAAGTTGATAGTACCAACTCCCTTTGATGCGTACTTGCCATCATGTACTAGCTCGATCTGAAACTGCATGTCCTTCTCCTTCAGTTGTTTGAAATACTTCGTGTTCGTGGTGATGTGGAAGGAGTCTCCATAATCAATATGCCACATGATGCTCCCTTCTAAGCTTTCCATGCAAGCTATCAATGAGAATTTTTTGTCGAACTGAGAAGCAAACACATCTACCTCAGCGGATGCAATCACATTATTCTTACTGGTCACCTTATTCCGATTAGGACATTTAGTAGCATAATGCCCAAACTCATGGCAATGGAAGCACTTGATTTTAATAAGATCCTTCTTCTTCTTCTCACCCTTTTGACTAGAATCGACCTTCTCTTTGTGTTCTTGCTCTTGGCTTTGCCTACCAAAGCAATGTTCTCCTCGTCCTCTGTTTTTGATGATCTACCATCTCTGGTCCCTCTCTGGACCTCTTCTTAAACACAACTAGTCCATAACCTCTGGATTGGGAAAAATCTCTCTGCCATTGACAACAGCTTGGAAACCATACCAAGACTTGTGAAGTCCTAGTAAAGCAAAACTGACAGTGTCCTGCTCAGGTACAGTGACACGCACACCACCTAGCTCATCTCAAACTCGAGTGTACTTCAATGGCACCCACACCACCTAGCTCATCTCAAAGCCGATTGAACTTCAAAAGATACGTGACGATGGGCTCTCTTTGTCCCATCCAGATACTCCTTAGATTCTCCTTAAGAGCAAGTTCCCTGGCATCACTGGTACTCTAACATAGATATAAAATAGTTTTGAAGATCTCAAAGGTTGTCTTCTTCTCATGGATATGAGGAACTATATGATCTTTGACCCCTTCTCGAATAGCCCTCATGGTCTTGATATCATTCTTAGTATGTTGGGTCAACTTTAGGGATTTTGCTGTGGTAGTATAACATTCTTGACGAAGTCTCCGACCCCATTGGCGTCGAATACTGTCATGATCCTCCCTTTCTAAGAGACAAAGTTAGAGGCTCCCTCTAAATAATGTTATGATGTCAATTCTTGGAATGTTATCTTGCTTACCCAGAGAGCTCTTTTTCACAGTCTATTGGTAACCTTTTGATTGATCTGCGCTAGTCACAAATTCGTCTTGGTGCCGGTCTTTATATTGATCGTTGCTCTGTTACATTGTGAAATTTCCAAGAAATCCTACAACTGCTATGATGACAAATCTGAAACTAATTTTGTCGCACCAAGACACAGGATTTCTCTACGATAGATAAGCATCAGAATAAAAGAAACACAAAGATAAAGAACACAGTCACGCAATAACACAATATTTTTCTAGTGAACCCAACAAGGAAAACCCTCTCCTTGCAAATAGATTTTATTGAGAAAAATTGAGCAAACAAAATTATTTACAATGCAAATTGTTTCAACAGAAAACAAAGCTGCTTTCACTTCTAATACTTAACTCAAAACCTCCTTGCAAGAACTTGACACAACTCCTATTTCCTTGTGATTTCTGGCTCCTATTTGTTAACGTTGGAAATCCTTATTTCCTAGCACAGATCTAAGTCCCTATTTCTTAGGAATTTCTCTAAAGCTACTCTCACTTCTAATACTTAACTCAAAACCTCCTTATAGGAAGTCGAGTACTCCTATTTCCTTGTGCTTTCTAGATCCTATTTTCTAGTGCTGGAAATCCTTATTTCCTAGTGCAGATCTAAGCCCCTCTTTCTTAGGAATTTCTCCCTAAATCCTAGCGCACATCACAATGGAAATTGTCTTTCTCAAAATGTGTATATGCTACTCCTTAGACATTCTGCAAGCAAGAACACTTTCTCATAAAAACTCGTGCTCAACACTAATGGTTTAATGATGTGCCTTCGTCCTCCTTAGTCTTTTTGACTCGTGCTAAATTTGGCAAGTTAATTTTTAGGACTCGGACTTGCGATTGATTTGTTAACTGAGTCGAACTGACTCTTCTAACTCGTGCTAGCCCCAATTAGGCATTGAAACTCTCACTCGTCCTTTTCCAAATATAAACTCGGACTTGGAGACAAACAAAACTGAGCCTCCAAATTCTGCGCATGAGTTAACTGCTCCATGACTCGTCCTCGAACTCGTGCAAGCGAAAGAAGGATTGATCAAGGTCTTTCTTGACTAAGGTGCAAGCCAAGAAGACCTTTCTCACTACTATATTCAACATATATCTCATGTGCTATGCAGGGTGTTCTTTGTTCGCATGTGGATGAATTTTAATTTTGCAAAGTAGAGTTTGCCTCTACCAATTCTCTCTATTTGTTCCTTTTAGTTTTTTCTCTTGTTTTTTGCTATTGTTGTGTGTATTTTTCGCTATTGTTGTTGTTGTTGTTTTAATTAATTTAAACATTTTTCAGAATGACTAATTTGTTTAAATTTAGATGTGATGTAGTGTAGGTATAGGAAGGAGGAGGATTTTGATGAGACTATTGAAATATCTTTGTGAGAGAGATGTGGGCCAATGCAACAGAGGTAAGGTAGATGGTGAGTTCTTATTTGGTGGAAAGCCCATGTATGCTATGCTATGAAACTGTTCTCATTTAAAATAAAAATTCTCCTCCCTTGGCTATTTAGGGTTTTTGATTTTGGTCTTTGAATAAATGTAATTAATTTTGCATAATATTTTTGTTCTATTTATATGTCTTTTCAAGATTTCTCATAAGATATTTTGATCTTTATTTAATATTTTTTGTTTAGTTTGGTGGGTGGGAGATTAATAAAGGTCCTAATGGTCCAATATATTTCATAGATGTATTGGGTAAAGGTGAATGTTTGGTGTAGCTATGGTCACATACATGTGTTTGTTTAAATTAGAAACATTTTACATTATTGGTAATCTGTTTAATTATGAGTGCAATGCAGTGTAGGTAAAAGAATGCAGAGTATCACTAGTGAAACTATTGAAATATCTTCATTGAGAGAGACATTATAGTGTAGTGCTGATACAAACGGTGAGGTGAGTTCTTTTGGTGCAAAATCCATTCATAATCTTCCTGAAACAAACGCTATAGTTCTTTTCCCTCTTTACTTATTTAGGGTTTATGATTTTGGTGTTTGAATAAGATATATCTTTTGGTGCATAAGATTATTCATAAGATATTTGGTCTCTGTTTCAGATTAATATTTTCTTGTCCCTATTTAATATGCTCTATTTTTTGATGTGCAGGGTTTCCTGGTTGGCCATGGACACTTTTTGGGGTTGTAAAGCATACTCTTGTTTGTCTTTTTATGCTTTTTCTTGTTATTTTTGTTTTTTGTTTTAATTGTTGGTCATATTTTTTACTATTGCTGTTTTTTTTTTAGTTTTTTAATTGTTGTGGCTCTTATATCTTTGACTTTTTGAGCATGGCCATGCTAAATTGTGGTTTAATATTTTGTTTTTCTAGTGTCTTTTTATTTATTTTTCTCTTTTTTTTATTCAATGGGTGGAGAAATCAAGAAAAATACGTTAACAATCCATAATGTGGGTGTAGGGTTGATGTGGTGTCCACATGTGTAGAGGGCAAAGGTGAAGAGGTATGTAATTGGGGAATTTACTTTTTTATGGGCAAAGGCAAAAAGGTATGTATAAGGGGAATTTACTTGTTTGCTACTACATAATTATGTCGTTTCATGCGCATTTTAATTTAATTGATTTGTCGCTTCAACCTTATATCATGTGTTTGTTGAAATTTAAATGCAATGCTAAGTGAGAAAGGTGAATGAGCACTAATGATACTATTGAATATCTTTGTGCGAGAGAGACGTGGAAACCTATAGCAAAATTAGAAGCAAAGGTAGAGCGTGAGTTATCTTTTGGTGCAAGGATCATGTACCATGTATGTTCTACGATAAAACCCTCCTAGATCTTGGTTTAGATAACATGGTTTTCCACCCTTCTTGCCAATTTGAGGTTTTTACTTTTTCGTAGCATAAGATGTACTTCTGTTTAAATTACATGCATTTTCTATTATTTGGAATTGTCTCATTTATTGGACGTAGTGCAAATGTAGGTAAAGGAATGTGGCTGAGCAAATGTGGAGGAACAATGTTGAAAATTCTGATTATTTTTTGTGTAAGAGAGACTTGTGAGTGCAATGCAAATCTAGGTAAAGGAAGGTGGAGGAACACTCATGAAACTATTGAAATCTTTTTGTGTGAGAGAGACTTGGGGAAATATTGGAGAGTGCAAAGGTACAAGGTGAGTTCTCTTTTAGTTCCAACATCGATATTTTCTCATTTCAATACAATGGTTCCTAGACTGCTTCACATTTCTCACAAGATATTTTATGTATTTGATATTTCAATTTTTGCATCATATTTCTCACAAAATATCTTGTGTGGTTGATATCTCTTTTTTGTTATTCAATGGATGGGAAAATTAATGGAAGACCTAGTAGCTCATATTGTGGGATTACAGTTCATGCAAATTCCAGACATGTAGAGGAAAAAGGTAAAGGGGAGGTATGCATCACTTGCTTTTGTCTAGATAGTTTTATAATTTCATTGTGTTTTAAATTAACTCAATTGTTGCTTAAAAATTATATCATGTGTGTTTGGGATTACAGTTCATGCAAATTCCAGACATGTAGAGGAAAAAGGTAAAGGGGAGGTATGTATCACTTGCTTTTGTCTAGATAGTTTTATAATTCCATGGTGTTTTAAATTAACTCAATTGTTGCTTCAAAATTATATCATGTGTGTTTATTTAAATTTAGAGGCAATGCATGTAAAGTGAGGCTGAATGCTAATGAAACTATTGAATATCCTTTTGTGAAAGAGACGTGGGATGCATTATAAATGAGGCAAAAGTAGAGGCAGAGGAGTTATGGTCGAAGACCCATGTACATTTTGCACAGATGGTTCTCATCACTTATTAATTTAAGGTTTACAATTTTTGGCCTTACATAAGATGTACTTACTTTCACATATGATTATTTATAAGAGTTTTGTTGTTTGTTTAAAGGTTCTCATACTTATTTTAGTTTCTTTTGAATATGTCTCATAAGATTTTTAACCCTATATTCGATATTTTTTAGTTTTCTTTTTGTTGGTTTTAGGTGATGCAACAATAAAGACAAGTCTCAAGGCTGTTGTAGATTCAACTTGTGCTTTCAAGAAGAACATGAGTCAAGATGAGGAGGTATGTATGGTTCCACTTGTGTTTGATTAATTTAAAGGCATCACATATCATTTGCGATTATTTGTTTATGAATACGATGAAATGCATGTAAAGTAAGGTTGAACGCTAATGAAACTATTGAATATTTTTTGTGAGAGAGTTGCGAGATGCACTATATTTCTTTTTTGAGAGAGTTGTGGGATGCACTATATTTCTTTTTTGAGAGAGTTGTGGGATGCACTACATTTTGTTTTGAGAGAGTTGTGGGAGAGATTTGTGGGATGCACTACATTTTGTTTTGAGAGAGTTGTGGGAGAGATTTGTGGGATGCACTACATTTTTTTTTGAGAGAGTTGTGGGATGCACTATAGATGAGGCAAAAGTAGAGGTAGAGGAGTTATGGTATGGTGGAAGACCCATGTGTGTTTTGCATACATGGTTCTCCTCCCTACCTATCTATTTAGGGCTTAGGATTTTTGGCCTCTACATATGATTTTTGCACATGATTATTCATAAGGGTTTTATTGTTTGTTTAAGTTTCTATTTAATATCTCTTATAATAATTTTTGCTCTCTATTTGATATCTTTTAGTTTGGTTTTTGTTGGTTTTAAGCAATGGAGAAATAAAGACAAGTCTGAAGGCTATTGTAGATTCTACTTGTGCTTTCAATGAATAACACAACTCAAGATGAGGAGGTATGTATGATTCCATGTGTGTTCGTTTAATATAGAGGTATCACATATCATTTGTGATTTATTTATTTATGAATGCAATGCGATGGAGTGTAGAGGCGGAGGTTGCTGGTGAGTTATTTTTTGATTATGTTATTTTTTGATTCATGAAACTCTTGAATTATCTATATAGTAACACTATATTATAGTGAAGAGGTAGTAGTAAGGGTGAGTTCTCTTTTGGTGCAAAATCTGTGCTATGCTATGAAGTCCTCATGTTGGTCTTTGTTTTATATTTCTCCAAAGATATTTAGTATATATTCAATATTTGTCATATTATTTTATGGTCTCTATTTAACACTCTTCTATTTTTTAATGTGCAGGATGTCCTTGATTGGTTGTAGACACTTTTTGGGATTGTAAAGAAGAGTTTGTCTACTATTTTTCTTTGTTTGTTTTGTTTTTGTTATTTTCATTTTCTTTTTGCTTTTATTGCTGCTATATTTTTCTATTCCTTTGTTTTTGTACAACAACTGTTAATTTTTTTACATTTGTGAGCATGGCCATGCTAAATTGTGGTTTAGTATTTTTTATTTTCATGTTTGCTTTCCTTTTCTTTTTCATTTTTTTTATACCTTTGTTCATGTTTTGTTTTGGGTTCTATGAGTGTGGAAATTAAGGCAAGCCTTAACAACACATATTTTGGATTTAGGGCTGATGAAAATTCAATGAATGTAATGGGCGAAGATGAAAGAGGTATGTATGAGGGAATTCACTAGTTTTTTGATACGTAATTTAATGGTTCCATGAGGTATGTATGAGGGAATTCACTAGTTTTTTGCTACGTAATTTAATGGTTCCATTTTGTTTTAATTGAACTCTTTTGTTGCTACTTATATCATGTGTGCTCATGTAAATTTATTATAGACAATATGGGTAAATTTATTATAGGAAATATGGGTAAAGGAAGTTAATTGGAATCTTCAAGCATAAGCAAAACTTTCTTCTTATTGAGTAGAGTTTGTACATTTGGGTGAAACAAAATAGAATTTTCAATCCAAGTTATCACGTACTACTTTTCATCTACATTTGGAAGGGGTACTAGGCACTTTGTGCAATCCAAGTTATGACATACTAGTTTTCATCTACACTTGGGAGGGGTACTAAGCACTTTGTGCCACTAGAGAGTGTAGGTTTCTTACGTGTGTATTTCAATCTCAATATTTTCATTAAAAAATGAAACATAGGCAATATTGGTAAACAAAGGTAATTGGAATATTCAAGCATAAGCAAAACTTTCTTCTAATCTAGTAGAGTTTGTAGACATGGTGAAACAAGACAATTTTTTCAACCCAAGCTATGACATACTAGTTTTCATCTTACATTTGAGGGGGGTACTAACTTCTAAGCACTTTGTGCAATTCAAGTTATGGCATACTAGTTTTCATCTACACTTTTGAGGGGTACTAAGCATACTAGTTTTCATCTACACTTGGGAGGGGTACTAAGCACTTTGTGCCATTGGAGGGT
The DNA here is from genome assembly GCA_000404065.3 of Pinus taeda. NCBI lineage: Eukaryota > Viridiplantae > Streptophyta > Pinopsida > Pinales > Pinaceae > Pinus > Pinus taeda. The sequence continues at coordinate 2,044 of APFE031323267.1, read as the reverse complement.
GTAGGTTTTTTAATTTCAACATTTTCATTAAAGCGTGAGACGTTTGTCCTTTTAGCCCCGTAATAATGTCTACAACTTTCTATATTATTGTTGCATGAAAAATTGCTTCTAATTGAGTAGAGTGTTTGTAGATATGGATGAAACACAATAGTTTTTCCAATCCAAGTTATGACCATACTAGTTTTCATCTACAATTGGGAGGGGTCCTAAACAAGGCTATTGACCAAGGAAAAAAGAAGGTTCCCGCGAGTCATAGGGAGTCGAGTTGTAGAGGGAATTCGCAGATTTAGAGGGAGAGTTTGCAACGCTAGAAGAGTGCATCATCAGAGGGAAGAAAGGAGACTTCCATAGTTGACAAGAAGAAACCATTGAATGAATTGAAGGCATATTAGGAACTGAAGAGGCAAAAGGCTTCTAACAGTTGGGATACTTTCGAGAAAAATAGTATCCACATTGCAGGTTATGCTTTTGTGGTGGAAAATGAAGCATACGATGGTTGTTGGAGGGTAGCCATGTAAGAGGATTGTGTTCTAGCAGAGAGACCTTTAGGGAAATGAAGTACCTCCTTCGCTAAGAGGGAGTGTTGAAATTGTGTGGGCTTGAGAGGTACTCCCACAAGCCTTGGGTGCTAGGCTTGTGAGGAGAAAACACACAGAAAGAAGAGTTTGTGAGTGAGGCATCCACAGTTTGGGGGTTTGGACCTAAAGGAGCAGGCTTGTAACCCAAGAAAATAAATATTATAAATTTTATTTTATTTTAAGTCAAGTAGGCTTAGGTCGGCGAACAAGGCTAGGGGACACACCACTTGGGGTTACACACCCCTTGGACAAGTATATATAGAAGCCAAAGAAAAGGCTGAACCATAAGATGAGAAGTGACTTCACTTGTGTGTGGAAGAGCAATAAGGAGTTGCAGCTAGCAAGTAAATAAAGCCATGTTTTCTTGGTTGAAAGGAGTATCAAGGCATCTATTTGGAGCAGCCTAGTTGTAGGAGGGCCACAAATAGCAAAAGAAGGGCCGCAAGCCCGTTTTTGGCTGGCTGAGTGCAAACAGAGTAGGTTGAGGGTTGTTAAGGTTTGCAACAACAAGATAAAGGAGGTTTGAAGGCTATTAGTTGGCTAGGAGAGTAGGCTTCAAGGTCTAAGTGTGCTACAACAAGGGAAAGAGGTGCTAATTGCATGTGTTGATGGAGGCAGAGGTCTAAGGAGAAGACCTAGTGCTAAAAGAAGATTGTTGGTGGTTGTTGCAAGCAAAGAAAACTAACAACAAGGTAAAGAAGATCACCGCAAAGGACAACAGGTAAGCAAACTGATTTATTAAGCAAAGGATTGTCTTAATATTTTTTTTGTTTGGGTAGGTGAGAGGCTAAGGGACTTGGAATCAACCTAAGTTACACGAAACGAGGAAACGGGTACGAGTTTTCGGAACGGGCACGGGTACAAAACGTGACCCCCCCAAATTTTGGAAATGGGGAAACACAATATATATATATATGTATATTAGGACATTTAAGAAATATGTGAAATCATAAAGCATATATGATACATTCTAATTTATTACATTATGATTAAATTGTCAGTTGTCAATGCATAAACTATAAGTCTCTAAATTTACATTACATTTACTCATGAATGATCACATAATGAAAATAGCAATATCAAAAATCAGCCACGAGAAATTTCTAACTTCTTGTCTCATGCTTGATTGGGAGTCTCCTCCTACATAGTCGAACGACCTCAATGCTCTTGATTAAATACAAGTTCCATACCCTAGTATCCTATGTGCTCTTGATCACTGGGAGTCTCCCTTACATAGAGGGCTTGGTTCTCTTGATTAAATACAAGTTCCATACCCTAGTACATGACAAAATCCAATGGAAACATTGTAATCCCCCCATTCTAGAAATCCTGAAAAACAGATAAGTCTGTTGCATTTTGAGTTAGATCTAAAATTCTACTTTCTCCATATGAAATCCAATGAGGGTGAAACTAGTCAAACATCCTGAGTCATTTCATGGTAATGTTAGAAATTTTAGTAAAAGTGA
>APFE031323261.1:0-27740 GCA_000404065.3 Pinus taeda | reverse complement strand
CGAAGTACATGCTCCCCAACATAAGCTTAGTCCCATCATCTAGGATATGATTCAATTTGAAATACTGCTCCATTTGTGCTAGCCATGCGGACGTGTGAGAACCGTCAAATTTATGCATATCCAACTTGGGAGGTCACTAACTGGGTGGTGGATGGGTGTGCCAGACATGAGGAGAGTGGCTAGGTTCATCGTCATTGTATTCATAGCCATTATACACCTCCTCGTGGGCTTGCTCCTTGCCCTTTGGGAGAAATTGCTGTATCTGGAGACTTAGTCCGTGAATCTCAGTTTGGATGGAGTTCACAGTTTCTTCAAGTTTGTCCATCCTTTCATTGGCCATTGCTTGAGCTCTAGTTGCTACCATACACCAACCTGATGAAAACTTGGGACTACCTAAAAATTTTTACTAATAAATTGAATGGTACCACCTTGCTCAGCTCTTCATCCTGATTCTGATGGGCTAGATCACCAATAAGCGCCCCGAAAGATCTCAGATTTTTTTTTTTTTTGAAAACTCCTAACAGAGTTTTACTCCTTCTTGATCAATACTGCAGTCACCAAATCCTCAAAATGTCAATGCTGCCAAAAGTCCTGCGAAAAGTATACCCCGGTATAGGAACCCTTCACAACAACTCCGATCTGGTGGATCTGCGGGACTGATGTCTGCTGCTGCTGCACTTCTTTGCACACACGAATCTGGAATAGATGATGTGTGATCCCCCGATAGAAAAGGGAACTATGGTCTTGAGGAGTGTCAGGTGCTACAGATCGCAATATACATAAAGGTCTGACAGTAGTACTCGGCCCAATGTTTCAGGGCTCTAACTAAGGAGGATCGACCGTGCCCTTAGCCGTACAACCCGAATAACTTATCGTACGGGCGAGTAATCTCTCCGAGTGCTATTCTCGGTGTACTGTAGCCACAAGACGACCGATGGTTTATCTATGGCAAGGTTTCAAGGGAGCCTAGGGGGCTTCCGATATACCCATAGGGTACGTGGAAGACAGTCCATGCGCGATTCTGTCTAATGCGCTACTACTCGAAGGGGTACCCACAGGGGTTACAAGGGAGTCTAACAGACATGACCACCTCTTGTATTTCCTGCGTGCATGCTTCCCCAAATCCGCAGGTTTATGCGCTCAACGATAGATCCCGTGGTTTAATGTCGGAACACGTCTCTAGCTAAAAATTTTTTTTGCTAAGAATTGGAGATCCCACAGAGCCCTGGAAAGTGCTCTGATACCACTTGTTATGCTCTTAACTTGCAAAATGATACCCAAATACAGAATATGCGAAGAAAAGATACCCAGAACACATAATAGCAAAGATTTTATTATTCAAAGAGAAATGTTCACTTGCCTCTCCGAGGGGGCAACCTCCAATAGAGCAGAGCTCAATTACAAAACAAGACACGCTGCTCCTCGCAGGGAGTCTCTATCCTATATATATGACTCATACATGCAATACCACGGGCCAATACCGTGGGTTTTATTAATACCATCTATATAATACTACGGCCCATTTGCAACTCACTGTGGTCCCGTCATTAATTGCAAGTTAACCACTTACAAATATTAATATGGGCTTTATTGACTCTTGACTATGACGTGATCCCATGACATAAATAAGGGGGTTAGAGTGGGACCCTAACAAGCAGGGTGAAATCCTAGAGGAAGTTGTATGGCTATCAATGATTGGTTTATCTATTTATTCCCCCTCTTTATGTGAATCTTTCATTCCCTTTAGTCAATGAGACTCTGATGGAAAATATTTTCCTTTCGAAGAGAGTCACAGTGACATCATGATGCTTTCACTTTTAACTAGTACCACCTACTCTAATTAGTCCTCTATTTTAGGTCAATCATTGTCAACTAAGTTGATTAGAGTAAAGAAGGTAGGAAAACCAAAACAAGTATCTCAGATGTGTATATAAATATCCTTTCCTGAAGGGACAACCTCTTATATTCTCAATAAGTCGAGATCCCTCTTCTTCCCCCATGAAATACATAAGTGCTTATGCACATTTCTTTGAACAAATGAAAATGAAAAAATGAAAATGAAATAAAGATTGAAAGAAGAGAAAGGCTTCCTGTGCAGGGAGGTGAAGCAAGAAACTTCGTCGGGGTACTGCCCAGGCTCACTGGCAGTGAAGCAATGTTTTTGTTCCTAAAGTGACTCTGTCAGGGTAATTTCCAGGCCTACTGGTAGTGGAGCAACACCAAAGATGAAAACTAAGACTCTAACATTTAATTTTACTTTTGCATTTATATATTCCTCATCCCAAATTGAAACAACTCAGTCTGACTTGGCTTGGTATGTACGATTCTGATAAAGAGAATGGTAGGGACTATATCTTTAACTCAAGCTAAGGGAAGAAGTTGCGATAATTAATTTATTGAACAACACTTCCGGAAGAGTTAGACCTGTTTTGCATGAGACAATATTCATACAGAGACCTGGAGTTCTACCAGTGTGTTGTCAATGTTGTAGCAGTGTTACACAATATTTTGTTGCAATTCCTGTCCCATATCCTAAAGCATAAAGATGAGGAAATATGTCAGTGTATTCACCATGAAATATATACAGAAGCATCCCTTAAGAAAAGAAGAAAAAATTACCTAAAAGAGTTATGAGAAAACTTGTCAAAAAACCTTGTTTTTAGGATCAACGCTTTTTGTACCACTAGTGGCCTGTGCTGTTAACTTGTTGCACTATAATGACCTAGCACTACTAGTGTGAATTTTATAAGGAAAACCCATGTTGAACCTCTTCAGTCAGTTTTTCCTAAAGTGGAAGAGAAGCTTCTTTTACTAGAAGTCTTGAGAACGATAATCCGGTTATAGATGAATAAGGATTAGAGTGAGATCTCCCATTCTTGGTCCTTGATCCTACTTTCACGGGTATTTCCCTTGAGTTGTGGAACCTCTCCCTCCTTTTATGGATCCTTAACTCCCTCCCCTTCCCTATAAATGATATCCTTACAATCCACAACTGGTTGGCTATTGCTTGGCTTCCTTCCTAGTGCTAAACTATTCCCAAATGCTACCCATTTTTCTAAGGATAAAGGAGTGGTTGAAGGTTAAGGCTAGGGCTTGGAAACTCATGTAAAGGAGGCTTCCAACATTAAGGCTTAAGTGGGTGTAATTCTTCCCTTTACCATCTATTAATAATACATTATGTGTTTTATTTCCACAAATTTTTCAATCATTGCTCATTTAGTATAATACTCCTTGATATATTATATGGTTTATATTGGAATGGTTTTTGCTATGTATGCATTTAATGTCTCCATGTGATATTCCTTGTAAGTATTCATCCATAACGGTGAAGAGGAGATTGAACTTGGAAGCGAAAGAATCAAGGAAGACACCAACGATGTTAGCATCAAAGTGAGGTAGGCGATCTACCCTCCTTTTTGTTTTCTAGTATAAACTAGGAAAGTTTACACATATTTGTCTTTGTTTGTTCCTAGATCCTGCCATAGGACTAGAGGGATCATTTATGTCTGCAAAAAGGATTTTTTGCACAACAAAATGGCGACTCCATTGGGGACCGTATAGTCCTTCACACTCCTTTTTAAGTTTGGTCTTTTTGATTAGTTTGGCCAACTTCCTAGTGATTTGTAATTTAGGGTCATTATGGGTCTGAATTGTGAGTAGTATGTCCTTTAGAGTGTCAAGTTTGAATCTCTCTTCGAGTTACTTTTTATTTTCCTAAGTATTTCTTTCCCACCGCATTTTATCTAGGAATAGTTGCACTGCTAGCGCGTGTTTTTCCTTTACAGTAGCGCTGAAACCCATGTCAACATGGGCTTTGACTATTATAGTCACGTTGATCCTTGAAAATCAAGAATTTTTAGGAGTTTTCCCAAAAAGGTCCAGTGTGTCTTGATCTCTGAAGTGTCCTCCTACTCTGCGTGCATTTAATTTTCCATTATTTTGGTTGATTTCTCATTGGTTTGCAAAAGTCCATCCCATTGTTTGAAGTAGTGGAAGTGAGTTTTGCTTGAGTATTTAGGTATTTGGGTTAATTGAATTTATTGTTTGCTACTTGTGTGTGTGGAAGGAATACTAATTTCCTGTTGTTAAAGAATTATTATTTCTTTTGGAAATCATAAAGAAATTGCATTTGCATTTACTTAGCTTTCGTCTCAAAGTTTACTTTTCGAATTGCATTATATTACATTGCATTGAAAAGTTGTTTTGAGGATTATCATTGAGCATAGATTACATTGCTTGGTGTTGAAAGTAGAAAATAAGTGCATTCTCATTCACCGAAAAGAAAAATTGAAAAATTTATGTAGGTGAATTTGAATTGAATTTCATTTTACTTTTGGTGAGTGCATTGAAAAATAAAAGTGAACAATTCATGTAGTTTCACGTTAGTGAATCAAATCTCATTTTACTTTTGGTGGATGCATTAAAATAGTGAAAGTGAAATATCTAGTTAGGAATATTTTCTTGCTACATAATTGGTTATTGTATCAATGTTTGAACCTCTTCCCTATGTGAGATAGATTTCATTGAATTGAAAAGAATCATTTTTCCATACTAGTTGAATCATAGGTGTGTTCAGGTGTCATCGATCTTTGAGCCTTAGAACTGAAACTTAATTGAAGATCAGCTTAAAATTTACCTCAATTAACCTAAGGAGCATTTGTAATTAATGAAAAAATTTAGAGGTCTAGGCTAGAGACTTGTTCCAGCGTCGTTAAACATAGGAGTTGTTGTTATTTTCTAGTGTTGTATCCCAGGGGTGAAATCTGTTCCACGTACAAAAGTGTATAGGACCGTTATCCAGTACTTTTGGGTATATCAGAGGTGTCCACGCATGATAAGTATATGGGAACGATCTCATCAAACAATTACGCATTAGATAACACTATTATGGACTGCACTCCCATGTACCATTGTTTATGTTGTGGGAGTCCCCAATAGGTTTCTATCCATCCATAGGTAAACAAGTTTACCGCCTTGTATGCCATGATACATCGAACACAACATTTGTGAATATTGGTTATCATACATTAATTCCTTGGTTTTCCAAGGTGTATATTGCAGTTCATGGTTGCTTGGTAAACCCTCATGCCTAGTTTACCCATTTTTGATTTATTTCTTTTTGTTAATTTCAAAAATCAATCGACTAGGGAATAACATCTAACCCATGAAACAACAACTCCTTTTTTCCTCAACACTAATGGTTAATTTTGAATCAAAATTAAGCCCAAAGCATTCACCAACACACATTAGTAATTGATTTCCTTAAAATACATCGTGGTTAAACCATAAGGAGTCCAAAACGAGACCTCAGATACAACACACAATGGAGGTGCTAATGCACCTGATTTACCTAAAGTTGTAGGTTCCAATACCGTTGAGCCGAATCCCTTGAAAACCAAGGTGTTGAACTTGGTCTTGTCTTAAGTATCCAACCCCTTAATTTCTGACCACCGCCAAAGTCAGTAGGCTCATCCCAAGGCTCTCCTCTGACTAGTCCTAACCCTACTTCAAAGTTATTACTTTTTCCTCCTAATCCACTCTTTGAATCAGATCATGTGTACTTATCCCCTCTACATCTGTAAGGTCCTTTTAATACTCCTAATGTACCTTTGAGTCCATCTCCTAGAGCGAATCGAGTTCCCAACCAAGACTATTCCCAATAATGGCAACAGAAGGTGATAACGCACTTGTAGGATCAACACCCCAAGGTATTCCCATGGAAACTTCTGGAACTCATACTCCAAATATTGAGATTGATCCTATATTACTTCTTCCTCCAGAAAAATTTCCTTATATTTATGCTTCCTACCATCTGAAGAGTGGGCCAAGTACACCTCCTGCTTATAGCGCGTCCTTGGTCCCACCAAGTTATAACTCTGTCGGCAATGTTTTTTCTAACAAATATGGTCCAAAACATGCCTGTAACTACAAAGACCACCCAACCTACAGTGACGGTAGGTGAAACACATGTTCCTCTTAATATTTCTGCTCCTCCTACTATAGCCACGGTAACTGCAGTCTCCGATATGATTAGAAAACCTACAATTTCATTTGTCCCACTGTCTGGGGGGAAAATACCTCTTCCTTGCATACCTCTTGCTTCTAGTGGAAAATATGCACCCCCTCCTCCCATAACGGGGGAAAATCAACCCACTAGTCTTGTTTCTAACCCAAGTGAAACACGAGTTCCACCTGTATTAGGTAACATCACAGGGACCCCTTTACAAGGTCACCAAGTCCCTTTGACGAAACCTTCCTACCAACAACCATATATTCCTAATGGCTCTCAACAACTCCAAACTCCACTATTGGGAGTTCCTCCTTATAAAAAAGAAGGTCCTCAAATGAAGTACGGTCCTCAAATGTGTTCCTGGGATTGGTATTCCTCCTCTACGACCACAGATTCCTTTCCAACCCTAACAGGGACCTTACTCGGATCCAAAACCGCAGGTTTCTTAACTGCAACCACAACTGTAGGTTTCCTTTCGATCCCAATAGGGACCTTACCAGCAACCGCAACCACAATTTCCTATCCAACCCCAGCAGGGACCTTACCTATAGCCGAAGCCATAGGTTTCCTACCGATCACAACAAGGACCTTACCAAAAGTTTCCACTAGAGTTGCAACAGATGCAACAGGGACCTTATTAGAAAAAATATGGTCAGTTTACTTTGCAGACTCCATACATCCAATATCATTACCAAAATCCGTATGGTCAACTTTCTTATGGTCAACTTTCTTATGGTCAACCTCCATATGGTCAACCTCCTTATGTTCAACCTCCACATGGTTAACCACCTTATGGTCAAACTCCATATGGTCAACTACGTTATGGACAAAACCCACCATAGTGGGGGGAAAACCAAACTCAGCAAGGTTGGAATACTCAATTTGGTACATACCAGAGACCTTACACCCTGTATAATCCACAAATTCCATTCTTGGCAACTTTGGAATTACTAGATGTGTCATGGCTTACAAATGACCCAATACTACACTCACCATATTGGCCTCTTGTACTGACTAAAATACCTAGCGATTGAACTAAGTTTGAAGGTAAATCTAGAGAAGAACCTCAAGCACATGTTATGAATTACCACCTTTGGTGTTCCTCTAACTTTTGGGTTAATGATTCAATCTGATTGTGCCTTTTCCAACGCACTCTAATGGATGTTGTCGTTAAATAGTACATCGAGCTCCCTTGAGGTAATTTACAAGATTTCAATTCTCTAGCCATGGATTTCCTCACCCATTTCCAATTACCTATTTGGTACGAGACCCATCTCTTAACGTCTTTGCAGCAACGACCTCCACTCATATCTCTGATCATATCCATGAATGGAGACATAGATGTCATCTCATCAAATTTGACATCCTGGATTAGCTTTTGACTGAATTTTTTACCAAATAATTTACCCCTCCCCCCTTATCGCTAAAGATATAGCCATGGGTGGTTGTGTAACTGAGGAACAAGCCATCGCCCATGCCCAGTATTTGGATCTTGTTTATTCACAATCTAGCATGTTGTATGAAATCCTACCTAATGCCCAATGACCTTCGACTAGTCTTGCATCTTCCACACCCGCAAATACACCACCCATTGATGGTCTTATTGGGCTATGGCCCATTGATATAGTAATACCTCGACTGCTTCTACAAAACTTAAATCTACTCAGGCCACTGCGACCTCCAATATTAGAGAAAAATCAAAGAATCCCAGTAAAACCTCAGAGGTAAATGTTGTCTAGTCTACCACAACAAACAAATCATCAAAAGGAAAGAAAAAGGGTAAAGGAAAAGCTAATAAGGATACCCACAAAGAGGATTCCCACAAACCACCAGTTGATGATTCATCAAAGCAAAAGCCTAAATATCCTTGCCTTATTTTTTATAAATATTATTACTATTAAACACACACATGGCAGCAACAAAATATGAATGATAAACAGGAGAGTACATTTATTATTAACAAATGATATACATTTATAGTACATGGTGTGACCGTTGGTTTCCACATCCCAAGGTCTCTTAGACTTCCTTAGTCTATTCGGCTTCCACACCAACCCTTAGAGGATTAGGTGTCCAACATTCGCCCCCTTAATTTGAAGGGTTATGTATGAGTCCAAGAAGAGAGCTGTAATACAAAACGTGAAAAAATGCATGGCAACACTAGGTTGAATGTGCTCTCTGAAATGTTGGTATAAAGGGCAGTGGTTTAAGGATGACCACCAACATTGGAATGCTTAGTGCAGTTCCTAGAACTCTTCCAAGTCTGGCATGAAGCTCAAGTCTTCTGCTAGAGGAAGTGCTCTTGATGTTTTGAAGAGGGAAACCTTCAACCATGAAAGGGAGGTCTCACCCCACATAAAAGGGAGGACCTCAACCTAAAAAGGGAAGTCTCAACCTATGATGGTTTAAGGATTACCACCAACTCTGGAATGCTTAATGCAATTCCTGGAACTCTTTTGAAACTGACAATAAGATCAAGTCTTTTGCTAGAGGAAGTGTCCCCAATTCTTTGAAGAGGTATCACCGACTGAAGGCATGCTTAGGGGCATCTTTGTCTCTGGCTACAACTCTAAATCTGGTATGGCATGTTGTGGCTCAAGCTCACTTGATGTGGCTTTGAAGCTTGTAGATGACCATCATTTCCCCCCCTTTTAGATACAAGGTGAGATGATGGGGAAATCTCAACTGCAAGATTATTCAATACTCTAGAACAAGTTCTGACATATGACTGGAATATCTTCTTGGTTGTTGATGTCCATTGCCAAGAAGCAATCCATCCAAGATGAATCTTTGTTCTTATAGGAGGTTTGTTTCTGAAGCATATGTTTGAAGAATGACTGGTTTTATGACAGTTCTTACATGGATGAAGATCAAAACAGTGATCTTTCAGATGGCCAACCGGTCACAGTGTTGGCATTTCAAAGTTTGTTGTTGTTGTTGTTGTTGTGGAAGAGAGGCGGAATCTGGAATAGCTGGGGGTGAAATGTCAAGAGGAGCAGGTGAAGATGAACCGTCCTGAAGAAATCCACCACTTTGAAATTATATTGGTTTGGAGTAGTCTGGAATATGAAAGGACATGTCCTTGTCATATCCAAACCCAGTTCTATTCTTGTTGTGGACAAGCTCTTCCCAAGGTCTGATGACCAACTTGGGAAGTGCAGACTGAATTTTTGCATCCACGTATACAACTGATGCTTTATTGGGCACTGGATCTAAATCATTTGTAACATTATTGTCTTGTTGTTTATGGGAGTCTATTTCATTATTTTGAACAAAAGCAGATTCAGAATGATGACTCCATTGTTGTAATTCTGCTCGTTGTAGCTGAGATTCAAGCTGCAAAAAATCAATGTTTTCTTGTGCATTTTGCAAACAGGTTTGGATGTCAAAGAGAGTGTCTTTGTTTACCTTCACTGTGTCTTCAACAGTAGACAACATTGATGTGCTCAATATATTTAAAAAATTATTGATTCTGGCCATTGTCTCACCAAAAATGAAGACCTCAAAGGATTTCAACTAGAAATAAATCCCAAGAGATAGAAGTGGAGTTGGGCCCAAAATAGTCAAAAAAATATTTCTGCAATTATCTCCAAAATAACATTGTAATTTGACTTTATATGTTTCAATGATTTAAATAGTAGCCACGCACCAACCATACATCATATATGTGAGCCAACATACCCATACCAAATTACAGTCTTCATAGAAAGATGCCAATGAACCATGCACAATCTTTCACAGTACATTGTGAACTTTAAGGTTCCCCATCAAATGCATGAATGCTGGGCTGAATCGAAAGCAAAGAAAGGAATTTGTGGTGTACCCAAAAGTTTCAAAAACTCTCTGGAGGATGTTGAAGCTTCTCGCCAGGGTTTTGCTTATGACATGCACCCTTCTTCAGCTTCAGTTGAAGGAAGAAAATGAAAGATGCAGGAACCTGCAAAAAGATCAATGCAGATTCCTAGTGCTTCCAGCATGTCGTTTCTGAGGTTGTTCTCGGTCATAGGAAAGTCTATGCCTCTGGCTTATATGAATACATTGGAACACCTCTATGCTCAGTACAAGGTAGGAAAAATTGGCAAAGAAACCATCATAAGGAATGTCAGAATGATTGTTGGAGATAAGTTGTTGATTGAAGCTATCCAAAGAATTCAAGGCCAGACTAAATGTACACAAATGATAAACAAAGTGGAGCATGATCCACATTCAATCCTAGATTTTGATAGGCTAAATCTAGATAATGAGTCTACTACATCCACAAATAAGAAAGATCATATGGAGGTGTTTAATGGAGTAGATAGTGTTCCCCATTCTTTGCTTGCATCCTACACACAGACAATAAATGCATTTCATCAATGAATCAGACCCTTGCAATTAGGTGACAATCCACATCTAGGAAATGTGTCGTAGCAATCATAATTCATGGTTTTAGCCATAGTAGAACACATAATAATTGTCCATCATATGGTGTTGGTGTTTATCTTGCTCCAGAAGATCGCTTCTACCTCAGTACTTCATTTTCAGATATTGACAAAAATGGTGAACAACGCATATACAGCAGCAAAAATGACCCCTCACCCGCCAAATTTAGCAGTATAAAGGACTGTGCATGGGATTATACTCAGAAATTAAGTTATAAAGTTTGTTAAAATCCACAGGTCAATCCAGACCCGCACCTAGTTAATTGGAGTGTGAAGAGATATGCGGCAATTAAGGTGCTAGGAATTCTCAACGGTGTTTGTGTTTGTGTTCCCCAATGGACATGACAAAGATGGATATGCTGGTTATTTTGAAAAACAATGCACAGTGGCACCTTCGAGTAATGGCAAGCATTCTATTCAACGGAGCAATGGATGTTTCTCTCTCGGGATCTTCGGTCTTTTGGGTGGAACTCCGATCGCTGAAATCAATTAGGGAATCTTCCGACTCCCACTCAACCTCTTCGCCTTCTCCTCTTTCTCCTTGAATAGTGCTAACAAGGATACACCGGATACCTTAACAAATTTAAACCTAACTCTAGGAATGTCTCCCACGACATGCCCCTTTCACCTAAATCCAGCAATCAACACCTCATCATTTTCTTCAATGTAGTTCAAACAACCATCGTTGGGAACAAAAGAAGCAATCTTCTTTCCATTCTTAATAAGTTGAACTCTTGCACACTTCCTAATGGTGGAGTTGCAGTTGAAACAAGAGTGCAAGGTCAAGGAAATACTAGAGAAATAATGTCAAATGCACACTTGCCTGATATGAATTATGTTACCTCTCAAAGATTGCAATAGCATGAAATCGATCATTTTCTTAGTTTTCCTAATAGAAGCTCTAGTTTTGGGTCATTGATTTTGAGCTCTAATCCATTGAACCAAAGACAGGAAAATCCCCTTCTGCACAATACATTTTCTTTAGTAAATGCTCAACGTGCAAACTTACCTACAGTTAGTGTCCGTGGTGTCAGAGCAAATAACGCTGATAGGCTGACCCAATGAGCGCTATCAAGCTGACCAGAATTATTACAGAGAAACGATTGAGTGAAACGACTAAGAAGATTTAGAATGGCAGGATATAAATGGCCACAAATAATGCTGAGTGAAGGAGCGTTTCTCTGCGCAGCAATGAAATAGGAGAATACTGGCAACGTAGGCTAATATAAAAAATTTTGATTTGCAGACCTAGGATGCCAATTTTTACTATTTCAGGATTATGGGTAGAGGTGCAGGACTGACATGCACATAAAGGCCACAGAAAAATCTTACATAAACAAGTGGCTCATACTTGAGCAGGGCGGGAGATTATCTGCTCTGATACCATGTTAAACACACACATGGCAGCAACAAAATATGAATGATAAACAAGAGAGTACATTTATTATTAACAAATGATATAAATTTATAGTACATGGTGTGACCATTGGGTTCCACATCCTAAGGTCTCTTAGACTTACTTAGTCTATTCGGCTTCCACACCAACCCTTAGAGGATTTGGTGTCCAACAATTACATTAAGAATTTCCTCTGACGTGCCGAAGTAATTTTTCTTCTAAAAGGAACCATAGGGACACTAACTATGATAAAGGAACATTTCCCATCTAAACAGATGAAAATGGTAGACCAACCCCATCTTCAGACCTCTAGAAGCTCTAAAGTGTTCATTAATGGCTCGGAACCTATTTTAATAGCCACCAGATCAAAAGATTATCCACCTCCTGAAACACCCACGGTGGAAAAATATGCTATTGATATACCCTCTTCCTCCATTTCACCCAATTTCGGTCCTCTCCATATCGAGAAACCTGGCACTGATTCCATAATCTGGCCACCCCCTAAAGGTGTTCTTAGGAAATCATCTTATAATCCAAATGCACGAGCTGGACAACACTACAATATTGTAGAACATTTGGCTTAAGCACCCTCAGTGATGTCAACCTTGGAAGTCCTTCAAATGTGTCCATCACAATGGAAGGCTTTGCTATCCACCATTGGAGGAATAGATCCCATGGATTCCAACTTTATCACTTTTGATCTTGAAAATCATGTCCCTCGCCTACCACCTCAACTTGATTTTCCCATACAAGTTGTCGTTATGGGAAAAACCATTCATCGAACTGTTGTTTATGAAGGAGCCTCTACATGCATTATGTCCATATCATGTTGGAAAGCCATTGGTTCCCCTCCTCTCAACCAATCCTTGAATACTTTGGAATATTTTGATGGTAGAGGTTTCTGCCATATGGTATTCTCAACTCCTTACCCATTCAGTTGGAAGGAAAAACTATCAATTTGGAAGTAGGGGTTGTTGAAGCAAATATCAATTATAACCTTCTACTTGGACGAAGCTGGACTCATGCAATGTTTTTTGTGGTTTCTTCTCTTTTCCGTGTACTTTGCTTTCCCTAACAAGGGAAAATTGTCACAGTAGACCAATTGGCCTTCTTTTCCTTTGAATCTTCAACCGATAATGTACCTTATGTTGGGAAAACCAACATTCCTTATGAAAATGTTGGAGCAGTTCTTTTGAAAGACTCTGCCTTAATGGGAACTTTTTCCTTCCTCCTCCTACCAATGTTGCCTCGGTTAACATGATTGATAACTTTGGTGACACTATGTCACTCAGCCTCGTTGAACAAGCTTTCCAAGCTATCCTTATTGCTTCAACGACTGCATCTGAAGGTAATGATCGATTAAGTATGGCTCTAGACTCGTATTCTCCACCTTCTTGGCTTGGTTCTTCAGCTTCTGATGATCCTTTGAATGATACTTCCCTTACAAATGAAAGCATCACTGAATTCATGTATCGTGAATAAACCCCTTGGGATGATATCCATCATCATTCCTCGTTTCTTCCTAGCCTTGGTGTGGTTCCTAATTGTCTAGATACTTTAGCTTCTCCTACAACGATTTCTCCTTTTCATACACCCATATTAGATCATGAGGTGTTGTTTAAAGGAAATTTGGGAAACATCTCGACAACCATGTCCATTGACATTTCTATGAAACCAAGGATAGTTGAAAACATTCACATTTTATGATGGAAATCATGCTTAATCTTGTATATAATTTGTACATTAGTGTGTGTTTCATTAGTGTGAAGTATTTTGGTGTGATTTTTTGCAGTTTTGCAAACATGTTTTCCCCTTCTTACCACGTGTTCCACTTGGTTTGCAAATGTCGATGAACCCTCTTCCTTATGTCGATTTCGTTGATGGTGCTTGTCGTAGTACGCAGAATTTGACTTCCGCTGCATGGGCACTCTTTGCTCCCAATGATGAGTTAGCGAGTTTACATGGTATATGTTTAGGTCATACAACTAATAACATAACAAAATATAGTGTGGTCATTGAACTATTGTTAGAAGCTATTTCTCTCGGTATTAAAGTGTTAGTTGTTAAACTTGACCCAAAACTCATTGCGCTACAATTAAACATGATTATCCGTTAGAAACCCTAACATTTTAAGAACGTATTTGTGTGTTCGTCCCTTGGAATGAAATTTTGATTACATCACATATCAACACATTCCAATACATCTAAATACATTGGAAAATGCATTAGCTAACTACGTTTTAGATCGACATTTGAGACACATGGCTTCTTGAGCCTGCATAAGTGCCGCAAATAAAACTAGAGACATGGCTATCCGCCAACATGGTGCTCATGATAGCATGAAACAACTCTAATAACTCAACCCAATAGCCAATGCAATCTAGCTGATACTCCTATAGTATGCCTCTGATACCAAAGTGGCACATCATCAATCGTAGCATACTTTGGAATGCCTCTTGTCAAGGCCTCCATGTTGTGTTCCAACTCTACCACGAGATCGACTCCCTCCTCATAGGGTGCATCCTCAACTTGCCATGCCACCCTCCTCGCTATTGGAGAAACCTTTAGAGGTCTCTTTGGTCCCACATCTGTAAAATATCATAAGTTTCAATCTCAGCTCAAAAAATGAAAAAACATCAAAAATTTTGAAAAACTTAAAAAAATATTTCTTTTCCTAAGACAGTCAACTTTGATTTAGGTGGTAGTGGGAGATCAGGAGATCCCTAGAAATCTATACTAGCATAGGCCCAATCATCTACCACAATGAGATGTTTTTGTATCCATCCAAAGAATGCTAGGGGAAAGGACATCTGTTGACCACCTCCATTATGAGGCATCAACTCACCTCACCTCAGTAGACGTGGATCGTTGGATCCAAGAGCTTCTACCTCTACCCACTGATACCTTAACAATGGGACACACTCTAGGAAAAATGTCACCAACATCAATCTGTAGCCAAAATGTTTAAGTTTCCCTATCTTGCATTTGGTGAGTTTGTCTTTCATGTTGACTAGTAATCCTTTGCTTCAGTTAAACACTATAGGACTAAGACAATCTACTGCATGCTGAAAGTGAGACTTTCTCTCTTCGTGCATAGATTGGGCCCCGACTACTTGAATTATAGTATGTAAAATTGTTCTCAATGGAAGTTTTGTTATAGGTTTGATATCAATCTTTCCGCTCTTTGTCTTGCGGGAACTTGGACAATGTCTAGCTATCATCCATACTTTCTCCTCCAGTATGAGGACCAGACAACTGAACTTGTTGGCCTCTCTTGGACAAACCTATGATGAAATAGATGTCTGCAATTTCTATTTCAAGTTCTTGGTCCCCTATTATAAACCTCTGGTGGTCTACATCCCACCATCCTACCAAGTGTTGCAATAATTCTATCTAGGTTCTGATCCCAGGGGTATGGAAGAATTTGAGCAATCCACATGCCCGAAGAGCCCTTATGCAATTTGGATCTTGTGATGCTTAATGGTCTTCCACTTGATGACCTCTTTCCTTCCACTAAATAACCATTTTTTTCTAGTAAATAACCTATGAAACATCCATGAACATAGTTTTTATTAAGTCCTATAGAGGAAAATCTATAAATTAATCATAAATTTTGAAGATCTATTGAAAAAATTTGTTCCACAGTGTCAGCACACATGTTTATAATTTTTTTTGTGCTTCCAGTGCGATGGCACCGTTGAGCTTAGGGAGAGCAGTGCGGGTCCGATTGGTAAAACCTGTGCTGATGGCCCTCGACTCGAATTTTTTTCAAGCCCTCCTAACTATCTACTCTATGGATGAAATTATTTGAAATTACAATCAAAATGTAGAGGAAGGACAAATCTCTTACCTGAAAAATGGTAAATTTATTTTTACTTTTTGAGTTTATATAAGATTTTTAGAGTAGTTTTACCATTTAGGGAATATTTTTACCTATATTTTAATATTTTAATCGAAACGAGTAACGTTTTCTCACATGTGTAGCAACATGTTATGGCTAATTGGTGATGGTAATCGATTTTGACTAAACTATCAATTTTTATTTTATCTCTTTTGCGAACTTGTAAAAAATAAATGAAAAAGGAACTCCCCTGGAGTCATCTTTCAGCTCTTTTTTGACTCTCGAAATATGAAAAGATTGTCGAGTACTTGTCGTTTTGAACTTGTTAAAGTAAATTAAATGATGTCTACTCAGTATAAGTTTAATCCTTTTCCAGACTGAGATAGACTAATGTACGAAAAAGCAATACATTGGTCACACGTGGCTAAGAGGTTCTCTTGAATATTGTTTTCAACTTTTTCGGATTCGAGAGACTATCTACGAAAAGAGAACTTTGGAGTTTCCTTTTTTCCTCTTTTCAAACTCTCTAGACATGAAAAAGACATCGATTTACCACTCCATCGGACTTGTAAAAATGAAATGGCGAAGGGATTGTCACCATGATGAGACCAAGCTACTCCTTCCTAGGGCTCGTTAAAAATACTAGGATGGATTCATCTGAAGGAAGAACTTATACGACATATGTATGGTATCCTCTTCAAGCTTGAGATTAAAAATAATGAGGTACTCACAAGAAATAGTGAGGAAAAATGGAAGTAAGCATGTCTTGTATTTTGTATAATGGCAGCATTTCGCTCTTGAACATGACACTTTTATGTATCTCGTGTCGGGTTTGGGTTATCCTCACTTCGTCACTTTCCTTCCTGGGTTTTCAGAATACATTTGTCTCTCATCTGATTATATCATATCGTCATCATGACCTTTGATCCTCTGTTGAGTCAAACAGGAAAATTTTTAAGAACCTTACCCCCCCCCAACCCCTTAATTTATATGTTAATAAATGGGTGAATCCCCATGATATATAAGAAAAACGGAAGGGATTTAATCAATAATATAATATGTATATATAAATTTTCTAGCAAATCCCTCACCAGATGATATTATCTTGTAAAATCATGGTGAAACTTTTACTGAATTATAAAATATTGTAATATCTTGGCGAATATTTCACTGAATAATAAAACTTCACCTTATTCTATCATTGAGGTTTTTTTTCTATGAACAACCCTTTATAAATTGATATAGTATGATATTTTCCCCAACAATTGTGATTTTGACATTGAGAAAGGTATGAAAATAATTTTATTCATTGAAAAATGGTAATCATTATTACCTTACTATGATTTCAAATGTGATGCTCACGTGAAGGCATTAAAACAACTTATTGTCCGTCAGGCTCCTAAGATTCTTACAATTGCACTAAAATGATTCCAGGTTCTATTTGCCACCATAACTTAATCCATATTTGCACATTGTCCTAATGTTATCCTGGTTCATACAGTTCATGAATTTTTTATGGACTTTACTCTTTAGTTCTTACAAGAATATTTTATGAAGATTCAGACTAGGAGGTTTGGCAAGTTGAACAAGAGGGTAACATTCCCTAAAACGCTGGATTTGTCACCTTACGTGAGTGGAAAGGGAAATGGTTTTCATACATACAAGATTTATGTTATTGTTGTGCACGTCGAGATGCTAAATGCCTCCTTTTTTGGGCATTATGTTTATTATGTAAAGGACTTGCATGGATCATGGTATAGAATAGATGGGGTTATTTTTTTATTAAAAAGTCACTAGAAAACTCCATCTAAGTATCATATCACGTGACAATCTCTCTTTTAGTCAATGTGTATGAAATTAGCGTTGAGAATACTACTTTGGTTGGAAAGTAACAAAGAGGATAAAGGTCAACTCAATGTAAAGCTATCATCTAACTTTAAACTACTTGATTACTCTTATGATTTTCATAGGAGCATGTGGAACATATAAAATGACTTTTTGTTTTGTTTTGTTGACTTTAGGAAATTTTTTGACATTGTGCCTAACATATGAAAGATAATGGAAGGTATAAAGGTTCTTTTTGGATCAAGGATTGTTTGTAATAAGGTTGTATGCTAATTTCAAGAATAATAAATGTTGATTAGTAAAAACCTATTGTAATCTAGAGGTTAATCAAGGATGTCCTTTATGCCTTATTCTATTTGGCCTCAATATTGACGAGTTAGAAGTGTATTTATAGAAATCAAGTTGTGTTGGATCTACCTTCAATAGAATAATCATCATTCTTCTTCATGCATATGGGATTATTCATTTAGAAAGAATCCCCTCCAATTTTGAAAAACAAGTAAGAATTCTTAAATATTTTTTAAGCTGGTTTTGTAATGTTAGTGAATTTACAAGATGATCAACAAATCTATGCACATCCTCTACCCTAAGTTTGTGTATAACAATAAAATTATGGAGGAAATTTTTTTTACAGATATATTGAAGTTCAACTATATGACAAGCTCAATTTGAGCTATAATATGGAAAGAATGATTAATGGAGATTGAAATCTCTATTTTGGCCTTGAGAACAATTGTGGGAAAATAAATATATGGTTTTTGGAAGAAAATAATATCATCTTTAATATGTTCGTTATGATATTGATCTTATATCATTATAACGTTTGAAGCTAAGGAATTTGGAGAAAATCAATCAAATCTAGATGTTTTTTTATAATTAATAAAATCTTAAATTATAAAACAATATTCCATACCTAAATATTCACTTAGAGTTTGGGCTTTCATCCATTGATCTTATATCATTATAATGTTGGAAGTTTTCACATTTTTAAAGAAATTTAGAGAAAATCAATCAAATCTAGAAGTTTTTTATAATTAATAAAATCTTAAATTATAAAACAATATTCCATACCCAAATATTCTCTTAGAGTTTGGGCTTTCATCCATTAATAATAAGGCTATGGTTAGCTACTTAATTGCAAGCACAAAAAAATCAACATGAACACTAAAAGGATTCCTAGTATTGCTTCAAATAGCAATGAAAATCAACAGGACACAAGAGAGGGTGAAGTAGGGGCATTGATTCTTGGCTTAGCCATCTAATGATAGTCATGGGAGGTCTCCTTTGACTATTGAGACCATCAAAAGTACTATAATAATTAAAATTAATGAGAAGTTGTAGTGTAATTGATAGTTTGAGAATCCGACAAAGTTAGTGTAATATAAGAACTTCATAAGCTCCAATTTAGAAGATTAAAATTAACTTAGGCATCTTAAAAAAGTTCTTCCTTTTCAGTTTTCTAAACAATAAGAACAAACTCTTATAAGCTTCAAAGTGAAATTAGCTCTAAGACCATACCTAAAGTATCATGTGAGAATAGAATACATACTTTTATAATACAAATATGGTGAATGACGAAATAAGGGAAATGGTTTGCATATATAAAAGCTTTATGTTGTTGTTGTGCACATCGAGATGCCAAATGCCTCCTTTTTTGGGCATTATGTATGTTAGGGACTTGCATGGATAATGGTATAGAATATATGACTTCAAAGTAGATACAACTTTTATGATCAACCACAGATCCTAGGAAGTTTATAGTTTTTATCCATTGTGTACCTTAATGCAACAAAGTTGTCTTTCCTTCTTGTAATTTAAGACTTAAGTCGGTACTTATGGAATTGTTTTTTTTACAGGTTAAGAGAGTTGATCTAGAGGATGTATTGTCTGAAAGAGCTTATATGCTTCTACACAGTACGTGATCCTATACATGATGTTTCATAATATATGCAAGAATGGAGGTGTCTCTTCCTTCTGAAATTGAATTCGTGCATGGTAATGTCATAAATATTTTCTTTTCAGAAAAAAAATGACATTTTACTTCTAATTGGTGTAATATTTTCCTTGCATTCCACAAAAAACTTGCCAAATGGTTTGGTAGTTCCAGAATCTGATTTTTTTTTAAATTATTGTTGAATTCTTGATGATTGTTTTTCATATTTGATTTTGTTACATAGCACATTAACGGCACAAATGCTCCTATTTTGTTTTCTTTATTACCTTGTAGAAATTTATGAAAGTTGTGTGATTTTAAGGTTCCGATTTAAGATTACAATTTTTTCCCGCTTGTGACAGAATGTCTTTCGAGCCCCCTCAATGGCTGTTGATAGCCCTACCTCGACAGTTAAAAAAGTGCCAAAATATGATTTTAATCATATCACATATCTTGTTTATAATCAATCTCATGATAGATGGATATCTATCCAGTCCCTTTGAAGTGGTGAACCCCTCAAGAGCAACCTTGGTAATGGACAAGACGCTACCATTGAAAAGATTGAAGTTTTGGGAAACCTTACAAGCAGTGATGAGGTAAGAAATATGCATGAGTCAAATTTAGCTACAGGAACTTTGAGTAGTTATGACGTGGATATGGTGCCTATAGATGTGACATCTGAAGTATTAGGATTGTGAACCAGTGATTCAAGTTGTTCAGAAGAGTCATCGACAAAAGGTAGAGAAAGGAACCTGAATACAGTTCATTCCCCATTTTCTCAATCCAAACCACTGAACACATGCTTGAATAGGAGTTCTTCCTACCCTTCTCTTGTGGCAATGAAGTAGAGCATACCTATGACCAATATAAATGAAAGAGCCATCTCATTCGATCCATTGGTAGGCTTGGTTAGATAATGAAGATTGCAATTGCTCAGCCTCAAAGCATTCATATTCAGATACCTCGAGGACCAGTGATTTGACTGAAAGTGATACAAGCAGGATTTCTACCATTCATAACTGTGATTTAGATGTAGTTGGCCCAAAAAAATGGATTGTGGCTATGGCGTAACAACTCTCAGCTAAAAATTCCAGTGACAACTTTCATGGTTTTCTTAACGATTATGCTTTAAATGGAATTGTGGATAATTATTCACAATGTATTCCACCTACTATGAATATATGACCATATTCTTGTGACAATGATGAAGCTTCTCTGAATTCATCTGTTCATGCCTGCCTGCCTGCCTACAGTTACATACAAAAATCAACATGGAACTATTATGGAATCTAAAGTATAGGGATCCATGTGGCTGGAAAGATTGACAATATTTATGAAACTGATATGATGGAGAAAGATAATGATGCAGGGGATGAACCTCATAAACAGGTAAGTTCTTCTTCCAGGCAAGCGATTAGGAATCATTCTCATCCTGACATGCCATGCATTGCTGCTCACTGCTCAGTCATCAGTGAGGTAGGCCATCTACCCTCCTTTGTGTTTTCTGGTATAAACTAGGAAAGTTTGCACATATTTGTCTTTGTTTGTTTCTAGATCCTCCCATAGGACTAGAGGAATCATTTTTGTTCGTAGAAAGGATTTCCTACACAACAAGTGGCTACAACCACCCTCCAAAATCTTCCCCATGCTTTGATTTTGGAAACTTCCTTCCTATCCATGAGAGCCAATCTTTTATTGATTCTGGTATTCATGCTTTGACTAGGACTAATATTTTTCATTTGTGCTTGCTTATTTTCACACTTGATCTTTCTAACTCACAAGATGATCTCTCGACTTGGTTTCACAATAGTCTTGGGCTTTCCTCTAGAAACTGTGCAATCCTTGAGGGCAAGCAACCTTGATGATGGGAATTGCACAACTCAGACTGTCCATCATCCTTAAGATTAGAAACTGCGTTGTCATGAGAGGAAAACCATTGAGCCCAAAAATTGTGCAATCGCTCATTGAGCTCAGAAACTGCATAGTGCGCTGAGCCAGAAAGTTTCCCAATTCCCTAGAATTATGTAGTCTTTCCCAGTAATGTGCATGGCAAGTTTCACTGAAAAAGAAAAAAGATAAAAAGATAAAAAGAAAAAATCATCCCTAAAAAAAGGGATCTATTTTTAATATCCTGAAGAAGACACTTTTGTTATTTTTAGAAACTTCCTCCATGTGTCACTTTTTCGTTGATTTTAGGCATGTGCAACATAAACCCTAATTCACTCAAATTTATTTAATCGATGCCTCTAGAGCTCATTTGCAAATTCGATCTTGGAGCTCTAGCATTCTTGAGGAGGTCAAGGAACCTTCGGTATGGTCATCGTCACTTTTCCAGGTGAGTTTCGCTTTTATCATCTTTTACCACTTTTTCTGTCCCTTTTTGTCATTTCGCTTGTGTGTGTGTTGTTTTACTTATTTCTCTTCATAGTTTCTTTAGTTTCAACTTATTTTAACTTGTAGAAGTGTTGTTTTAAGTTTCATTTGCCTTTCACAAGTGTCGCATCAGTTTTTGTTTTGGCACCAATGGTTGTCATTGCAACGACTCTCGTCACATACTTTATTTTTCTTCTTCTTGTTCATTTTTTGCACTTAATATACATTGATTCACTCATACTTGTCAATTTTTTCGCTCAAGCTCACATCATCACTCAGTTTTTCTCGTTTTTCACACTTCCACTGGGAAAAAATACACTTTCTTTGGCTAGATCTTGCCTTGCCCAACTGGGCACTAGGCAATCCTAAGGCTCAAGCCAAGAAATTGGCCTATGGATTTGCGCAGTGTGCAGTACAGGTTGGCCGAACTACGCTTTGTGCAATTCTGGAGCTTAGCTTGTCACCTTGGCCACTGAGACTATGCAATGCGCAGTCTCTCCCAATCTCTCCAATGCGCAGTCTCAAGCCTTAGGCTACATCCTTGGCTTCTAGGACTAGGCAATGCGCAATTCCCACAGTCAGTCAATCTCCCTTGTTGATAAAAACTGTGCAATCCTTCTCTCCAGTTGGTCGGTTTGCTGCTGAATCATGCTTTAAACGTAGATTTTTTGAAGCTAATGTTTTCTTGCCATGAGTATCCATTTTTGTCTCATGGGTAGCACATTTCTAAAGCATTTCTCTCCAACATTAATTATTACTATGGAACTAAAGAGAGCTGCTTCAAAAGAGACCACTTAAAGCACTACTGGGGAAGTAGTTGAGTAAACATCAATAGATTTTCCAGTGTATGTAGACACTTAGTTGTTTATGGAGAAGGGATCAACAATAACATGGGAGCAAGTTAATGAAGCTCTTTCAGCAAAGAGCCTTGAGGTAGATCTAGAGGACGACAAGTTTATCTCAGTATCTGGCAGTCAGGACTACAAAAGGTTGCTTGCAAATATCCAAACTTCCCATGTTCAAATGTCATCAACTCGATAGTATCACACATTGATGGGAAGACCATGACATTGAGCAGTGTCAGCAGACAAAAGCTTGCTACCTTTAGGGCAGAAGATTATCAACGCATGTGTCACTTACCCGAGACAGTGAAGCTCATGGACTTATTTTTCTATGCCACCAACAATTATGTGAATACACGAGACATTGTCAAAGGATCGGTGAAAGAGCCATCGAAGTATTGATAGAAAACCACCCATTTATAAAAGACAATGTCCATCAGGAAGGCCTACCAGCTTTTGGTTATCTTATCTTGTAGGATCCATGGTCAGCAGAGCACAAAGACCTTTCCTAACAAGTGGGAAGTCTTATTGAACCAGGTTTTGAACGAGGGGAAGTCATCTAATTAGTAATATTTGTTGGCTCAACAATTGAGAGCCCATATAGCACAGGCCCGAAGTCCTCCCGAAGGTGAGAAAGCAAGGTTCTATATGTTTTCATATTCACTAGATGCAACTTGTGCGCACATCAATTTCTTGGAATGAATTGTACATGGACACCATGATAAAATGCCATGCATATCTATTGCAAGATGCTTTCATATTGTAGTCATCAAGGAGTAAGGAACAACTAACTGACCACTTCATCGTCCCACTTTAAAAGCTCATCTTTGAAGAAGATCCACCTTACATGTCACGAGGATCAATGGAGGCAATAACAAACATCGCATATTAGTATGCCTCACCAAGTGGCACCTTCCTTAGAGTGTTCGACGAAGAGAAGCCTTTGCATGTTTTACCCATGTATGCCACGACAATCTTGTCATGCAAGAAGTGTCATATCATCTCACCGCAGGGTTGTCAGAAGCTTTGCATAGGAATAAGAAAGCACCATGGCCCACTCTTCCTCTGTAAATTGGATTATTTGAGATAAAGAACTTGAATGTCAGAGATACCGAGGGAAAATAGATAGTGAAGTTTGCATGTGGTACTCAGGATTTTAATCTGTATGATCCATGTGGTATTTTTAGAGACCACTGTGCGAGAATTTAATTTCAATGGATCAACGTGGAATTTCATTGGCTAGAGGAGGATCCTTGGAGGAATTTCTACAATGCCTCCAGACTTTGTGAGCTGGCCAGTTTAGCAGGGAATTCATAGGCTACTCCGTAGACGGCAGCAATTCCGAAAGAAACAACAGCAGAAGGAAACAATCTTATGTAGGACAAGGGAAAGAGAAATATAACAGACAACCCAGATGGAGAACAGAGTTGCAAGATAAAATCAAATCCTATTATCATGAAAGCAACTTTAGCAACATAAGAAAAGAGGAAGCAAATGATACAAAGAGCAGAGAAGTGGAAGAGAGAAAAGAAAAGGTTGCAAGAAGCACAACTGAGGTTGCAGGAAGCAAAACAAAAGTTGAAGGAAGAAAAAGAGTTGAGGAGGACGGAACAAGAAGATAAGCAGAAGCAGGAGGAAGAACAAAGGCAAGGTGCCATGACAGAAGAAACACCATCAATAAAGGTTGAAGAGCAGGAAAAAAACTAGCCAACAACTGAGGAGGAAGGTGAACATATGTAGGATCGAGAGCTTGCTCAAAAGATTAAGGCGTTGCTTGAATTGAAATGCATGGAGATGGAATAGGAGCCACATAATGAAGATGTTGATCTGATTCTGAGTACGTCATAGGTCACTATCAAAAATTAGATAAATAAAACTTGTGTTGAGTAGTTTCTGGAGTTCCACCTTGACTACATCTTTAAGAGTAGGATTCATCCTCCATTGGGGTTTTCAAATAATTCGTGAGTATTCCTTAATGTAGATATGATGAGTGCATAAATTTGGATGGATCCCCTTAATATTGATATTATACCATGAAAAATCATTACTATGTTTTCATAACATCTAAATAAGCTTCTTTTGTTGGAAATATTCTAACTTGGCATTGTTGTTTATGGTTTACCTAGGATAAATCTCAATAAGAAATATATGTTCCTCATAAATAGTGTTTAGATCATATATATATTATCCCCTTGTTGAATTAGTTTAGAAAGTGAGTAGTTTTCCTTAAAGTTCCCCTCGAGAATTTGTGAAAAATATAAGTGGCTAGATATGTGAGGATGGGCCATAAAGGTGCAAATCAAATTATCCATCAGTCTGACGCTAATATCACCAATCTAATCAATCTATAAAACAATGGATTCAACCCTTTAACATATTCAATGCCAAACAATATAAAATACCCATACCTTTCTTTGCGTTGTTAGGATGGGGATTCTCTTTCACACTTAGCAATCTTAATAACAATCTTGCCCTATAAACTGTGTAACATGAAAGCAAGATAAAAGGGGATTTCAAACCAAAAATTAGTCATCCAAAAATAAAAATAAAAATTCCACTGTAGCTATGAAATGATTTGGTAGCATCTGTTTCTAATTAACTGTGCAACCACTACAGAATAATTCTTGTAGCGTTGTTTGCTATAGGGTAATTTCACAATGCACAGTTAAATTTTTGTACAATTTTTTTGGGAATATGAAT
This sequence comes from Pinus taeda, assembly GCA_000404065.3. NCBI lineage: Eukaryota > Viridiplantae > Streptophyta > Pinopsida > Pinales > Pinaceae > Pinus > Pinus taeda. Next base: position 2,379 of record APFE031323261.1, on the reverse strand, counting down.
CAACTCAACTCTTTCCCAATTTGACTCTCAATGTCTCTGACTTGCTACTAAACATAGTAAATGATTTGCCTTTCCATTCACTATGATTTGGAATTCTAACTTGAATTTAACAATTAGAAAACTAAAATGGTTTTGACCGTATTCAAAACATGGTACTTTGTATGTTTGTAACAACACACAAATCAATATAAAACCACACATTCACTATAACAAAAGAAATGAACATTATGTAACACCCTCCTCCCACATCTACCCAAGCAACTAGCCAGCCGAGGTAAACATGTGACGAGAGGCCAATATGATAAGACTCAACCTACTAAGTAACTTTAAGGAAACATAGTCGACAAAACAAGACCTTATAGACCTCCATCAGGTGCTTCAAGAACCCCAGGAGACAATCTACCACTCCAGGTGCCCAACCCCTGAGTTAACCTATCATTTCAAGGAATTAAACCCATATTCATTCCCATGACAAGGCATGCATGTGATTGAAACCCTATAGTCACTCCCACAATGCCTACAAGGGAGATACTATAGTCTTTTTCAGCCAGTTCTGTGGTAGAGACTATGCGATTTAAGCCACTTTTTCAGGGCTAGCCTCCAAACCAATGCCTATAACTTGATGAGACTTTCCAAGAAATTAAATGACACCAATGAAAAGTATCTAACACAAAACTTGATCAAGGTATTTACCTAACCAATCCTAACCATGATATACATCTTGTCAAACACTTAGTAAATATGCAACCTATAGGTGTAAATAACAAATCTGAACATAGGGCTCTCATGCTTATCGGAGATTCGCCATGAATAATTATTTCCTTATCACTTTAACTTCCATTCCATCCATTAGGTCATAGACACATTTTTCATTCATTTACAAGTAAAAACACGCTGAGATCCATACATAGTTGTTGTCATAAAACACACATATAACCAACATAATAACAACATAAATACTCATAAAATTACAACCATATCGACCACATATAATCCATCAAAACTCTCATAAAAATACAAGGAGAAATAACCTTTCATTAATGATGCAAAAACCAAACCTGAGATGGGACTTCGATGTTCCACCCAACCATAGATTGGCTGAGACAAGTATCTCTTTAGCCAATCACCCCCGTTCCATATTCCAAGCATGAATGTGGGACTCAAACCAAAAGAATCAACCAGGTCATACGAGGATAAACCACCTCACCCTTATCAATAGAAACCATTCTTTACCATAATCCATCCTGGATCACTAAGCTAACACAATGAACACATCATAACATGATTTACCATGATCTCCACCCAATCACTAGGTCAAACAAGCATGGATGCCACCAAATTTCTCCACCTACACCATGAGGAATTTCCCTGTCTCCTAGTCTTTTAGTCTTTACTACAATCCAAACTGGATTACTAGGCCCTAAATTGAGACCCCAGTCTTTCAGGCTTTAACACAATCCACACTGGATCACTAGGCCCTAAACCGAGACCCACTCTCCAAGATTTAGCGCATATCCCAACCCAGGATTACTAGGCCCAACAAAGAGAAAACCACCTCTATCTTTACCGTATATCCTGTCATTCACCAACAAGGATTTGTAGGCCATCCGAGGCAACACAAAATATGGCTTTACCTCAACCCATAGTCTGTTTTAGGGGTTACTAGGCCACATGTTCTATTGTTTCAGAGATCCACCTCACTCAGCTTTGAATCCTTCCGACAATTCAGGTCAACCAAAACATGAGAACCCCATCACACCATGGCCATCCGGAAATGGCAAGGCTAGGCTGAAAACATTGATTCACTTGGAAAAACCCATTCCACAATAGAAAAAGAACCACATGCAATACCATGTATGCCAAATATAGTAAGGAAAATACACATACAAATCAATACCTACAGTGAATCACATTGTATCTACTTGATCCTGCCTTTCCATGCTTGATATTTTATTCCTATTTCCTTATTTTCCTTTCTTGCTCCAATGCCAAAGTGCTTAAGAAAACTCAAGCGTCTAAGAGTGAGAGAGAGATAATAGAAGGGAGCTCCAAAACTAAACTGATCAAGCTTGCCAACTGATCCTCAAAAACCTTTTTATCAATGAGGCCTCTATTTTCTTCATTTTCCATCATTTTCCTTCAATTTCCTCCTCACATGCAACCTGTGACCTTTAACTTTCATTCTCTCCTAATTTCCATTATTTTCATAAATAAATGTGCCAAAAATATCAGTTTATGTTTCCAAACCCTTTGCCATTGCCTTTGCTAATTTCCTTAGCCATAAACAACCAAATGAACACCCATGCGAGGATGTCTTTCCCACCATTCAACTTGGAATATGTGTTCCATCACCATGGCCTTGTATATATATATTTTTAC
>APFE031323254.1:0-10609 GCA_000404065.3 Pinus taeda | reverse complement strand
GATGTCTATGGCATTCAATGACCCTTCCTCGGGATTCTCACCTTCAGCTCCGAGCTCCAAAGACCACCGAGCCGAATCTAGAAGGCTGCCAATCAGCATTTAGAAAGGGGCTGTTTGACTCACAGTTTGATAGCCGATTTCCACAGATTGAGGAGGCCAGCTAGGTCCCTCGTTATCTATAAATGTTGAGGCCTCAGCCTTCGTAAAAAGACTTTTGAACCTATTGTGTACTTTGTACTCCAGTGCTACAGCAGCTCTATTTCATTTTCTTGTAGCCATTTTTGGCAAAACTGTTATGACTCTTTTTGAATAATGATAAGAATTTTGGTTTCCTAACAAGTCTGAGTTTTTTATAGGAGCCAAAGCTCTCAGGGTTGGGCCCAACCTGAGAGCCTAGGACCTCCTTTCTGTACCTTTGTGTTTCTTTACGTATCACTGTTTTTCTCTTTTATGCATTTGAGCACCTTGCTATTAAGTAGATTTTGTTATGATGTTGGAATAGATGACTAGTTATGAATGGTTTTGGTAGAATAATAACAACAAGATCTCCAAGAAAAAGAGACAACTACACTCCTGGTTTCACCTCAGCCTTATTGGATTTGGGGCTGGAATTGAGGAAAACAATGCTGCCTCACAAAAACACTAGTTTGCTGCTTATGCATTCTTTTAGTGTGCTTGTTTAATTGCAGAGATTATTCGTGGGTTTGGACATCTAAAATGTTTCCTTACATGGACGGTGTACAAGGTTTTCTTCCCAAATAAAGTTGCTGCTCATTTATGTTGATTGATGGATAGAATATAATAGTTTAGGATTTGATCATTTGCATGTTTGTGTAGAATTGATCAAGGCCCACCGTGCAGGGTATCCTCCTCCTTCATCCATCCTCCCAAAGCATCATCTAAGCCTCATGTTCTGTCTCATAGCTAAGCTTCCCTTTTCCCATCTATCCTCTGTGTCTACGAAACCTTACCTTCTTGCTCATCATTGCCTTAGTCATCTCCGAGCCAAGTCAGCCTTCCACCAAACCTCCCACCAGTCCTTAGGCCATGTTTAGACCCTTATCCTACCTTTAGATCCATTCATGCACCTTCCCTCACACATCCACCTCCTAAAAACCGACTTCCAAGATTCCTGTAGAAATTCTGAAGTTTCCTATAGAAATTCTGAAGTTTCCTGAAGAACCCCTGCAGACTTCCTGTAGAAGCTCACAAGTGAGGTTTTCTGATAGCCAAACCTTGTGAGACTCTGGGGGAGAGTGCTAGGGACCCCTTAGACCCTCTCTGAGCCTCTCCAACTGCTTCCAAGCATTCCTCTTCCTTGGTCCACTCCTGCACAGTGAAGCACAGTTCAAGTATATGCATGTGAAAATCGACACTTAGTCAAGAAAATACAAAAAGATACTTTCTAGAACAAAAGTAGACTAAGACATGTGCATTTTCCTTTTTTGAAGTCAATGGCATCTCATTCAATAGTATGTATTCTCATTATTGCATCAATAGAACTGGCTGGTGGAACTAGGGTTTGCTAGGGTTTGCATTCCTCTTTTGCTTTCAGTTTCTTTGCACAAGTAGATTAGCTCCCCTTTGAGTTAGCTTTCATCCATCATTTACAAGCTTCATCTAAGAGCTTATCGAAGTTGGCTAAAGCCCTAGCGGACTTGCGCCATCTGACCAAGTGACAGCTGCGACAAGAGCTAGTACTTGTACATACAACACCGTCGCTTCCAAGTTTGTTACGAACAACCGGGTTGATAAAAGTAAAGAAGGGAGTCCCAGGAGTTGCAACATTATTGCTGCAATACTGGAGCCCACCAATTGGCTCCTCCATAAAGCCTCCCTAAAGAATAGGTCACACAAATAAAAATTGTGATAGGAAAACTCATTCGACCTTGTGACCAACCTGGCCTCGCGACCTCCCTTATCATGAAAATTGCACAATTGCAACTCCTACAACCTACTCACCAACACGACTTTTGTAGCTTGGGACCTCGCGACGTACCTAAATTTGTGACCTAAACATCTAGTTGCCAAATCGCTTGTATCTTCTCTGATTTCTTATAACCCAGTGATCTATGCGATCCAATGAAATCTTCTGGACAAGACTCCTCACTGATACTTTGTTTAGTGTTGTGAAGCCTTGATTCATGATTTACTTTTAGTTTTATGTTATTCATGTCATCTCTCTCATCTTGAGATTGCTTGTTTGACATGCCAGGTGACGTTGATCTTGAGAGTATTTCAATATCATATTTCTTTGGAGATATGGAATCTTCGGTAGTCAAGCCTTCCCAAAATTGCATCGAAATCAGCATTCAGGAAAGCTATCAAGGTCCACATACTCCCTTTTACAAGGACAAAGCAAGCAACCCCAACAAGGGTACCAAAATCTCCTAGTTCGACATTTATGCAAAGTTTTATAAGAAGGACATCAATATGGACCAAGAAGACTTCCAGGTAGATATCAATGTCAATAGGTCTAGGGTCCACAAAGTGGCCTCACTCCTGGTTGTCTTCCCATGTGCAAGAATTGTTGATTGAATTATACAGAAAACAAACACATATTAGTCGGTAGTAATAAATCATAAAAGTGAATCTTTCGCATCCATCTCTTTAGCAAAGATTTCTACTTATTACAAGTATAACATCCTTCTCCCACATTTACCCAGGTAACCAGCCAACTGGAGTAAACATGTGACAAGAGGCCAATATGATATGATTCAAGCTCCTAAGTTATGTTAAGGAAGTGGAATCGACAAAAACAAACCATATATACCTTCAACAGTGGCATTAGGTCCCTCAGGAACCATCCCAACCTTTCTGCAAACCAACCCCTAGGTCCCACTGAGATTTTTCACTATGTGACCGCTAGACGCTCCCATGCTATAGGCCTTCCAATGTCCAAGAGGCTTTGTATTCTCTCATGAAAATGCATTCCAACATCTAGGGACTATTTTTCTGAGTGATGTGCCAGCATCCCCGGGATTTGAGCCACTTTTCATATCTCAGATCCTAGGTCACTGCTCAGAATTGAATGACACCTTCAGAATAGTAAGATAACAAGTAAATGACAATACAAATGAAATTACTTGAATAAGAGATTGACTGGACCCCTAATAGCCATGACATACATTTTTTCAAATATATCACGAATATGTATTCTATAGGTGTAAATAACATATATAAGCATAGGGGTCTCATACTTAGCTGAGAATCTCTAAGAAGCATTGACGCCTCAACACATTGGCTGCCACTTCATCCATTAGGTCATAGATACATTGTTCATTCATTTAGAAGTAAAAACATGATGAGAGGCAAACATAGCTACTATTGTGAAACATATACATAACAAGCATAATAGCAACGAAATTACCAAGGAAATCACAACCATATGATCCACATATAAACCAATATAATACTCATAGAAATACAAGGAGAAATAACATCTTATTGATGATGAGAAATCCAAATCTGGGATGAGACTTCCATGTTCCACTAGAACTTAGAATGGCTAAGCCACATATCTCTTCATCCATTCACCCTCGTTCCATATTCCAAGCATGAATGTGGGATCTCATAGAACACATCAATCCAAAACCATTCAGTGCTTCTAGAGGCCATCCACCTCAACCCATCAAATAGTGATTCCACCTCAGGGTTGAATATCACAAAACCATCATCATACTGGTCTCTATCCAAGCTTTCCAGGGCCCTAGATCATTTGTTTCAACAAAGGCTTCCAGGATTAGTAACTCAACCCACAACTGTTGTCGGGCTTTCTGAGCATTTGTCCAACCAAGGCTTTCAAGAATAGTAATTCAACCCACCAAGGGCTTTCACATTTTTTTTCCAACCAAGGCTTCCAGGACTAGTAACTCAACCTAAGCTGTTACATGGCTTCCAAATAATTTTTCCAACGAGGGCTTCCTAGAACTAATAACTCAACACAAGCTAAAGGAAACATGAGAACCAACCAAAACAAAACAGGGAAATAAACCCACAATCTCCATGGATGTCCAGGAAATGGAAAGGCTAGGAAATACACTGTCAATCCAGGTAATCATCCATGCCAGTGATAGATCATGACAAATAATCCACATGCATATGTCATGCATGCAAAAACTAGTGAGGAAAATATACATGCAACTCGGTACCTGCAAGTAAAATCTGTTGTAACTGTTGATCCTGATGTCCGCTTGCACTTTCTTTCTCTTCCTTTCTCTTCTTGCTCCAAAAATCCAAATATGGCACACTCTCCAAGAGTGTTCCAATTAGAAAACTCTAAGTATCCAAGAGTATGAGAGAGAGAGAATAATGAGCGAGCTCCAAAACTAAAAAGACAAAAGTCTGTGTACTAATCCTCAGAAGCCTTTTTATGAATGAGGCCTCTGTTTTCTTCATTTTCCATTATTTTACTTCATTTTCCTACTCACATTCAACCTGTGACCTTTCACCTCCCTTTTATCCTAATTTCCATTATTTTCATAAATAAATGTGCCAAAAATTCCATTTTTCCTTTCTAAATCCTTAGCCATTTCCTTTTCCAATTTCCTTAGCCATTAATAACAAAATGAGCACCTAGATTAATATGTCTTTCCCAACATTCAGCTTGGTATAAGTGTCCCATCAACCATGGTTATTATTTTTCCTTTATTAACTTTTTTGACATGGAATTTTCACCAGGGTTGTTACAGAACCCTCCCCCTTCAGGGAACACCATCCTCGGTGTTCACCAACACCTATAACCACAAGGTTGTTGTAAGAGAAAAATACTTCTAATGGAGCTTTACAACTTAGCTCGATGCAATATTTACAATGATCACCCCGTTGAGAAGAAAACCAACATGAAAACTTAACAAACATAACATCATAATGGCATGAAATCCATACCACTTATTGGATCTTTGTAACATAGCTCATGGATGTATTTAGATCCATATACATATGTACATATACCAAACATCATCAAACAAAAGTACCAAAAAATATACCAAGACATATACCAAAACAACATACCAAAACTACTTTGCCTCAACGGGCAAACAGAGAAGGATACATAGCCCACATCTGACCTGCCATCTCCCATGTAGTTTAATCGGGCCCAAAGTGCTTCCATTGCACCTTAACTTGCTCGATTTCTTGGTTTCGGAGCATGAGCAGCCTTTTCTGCAATATACACTAAGGCTCTGGCTAGAATTCTCCATATGGCTTCACCTATAATGCAGACCAACCAATCACATGATCAACATATTTAACATACTTCTTAAGAAATGGCACATGGAAAACATCATGGAATTTCACCATCGGAGGTAGTGCCAATCGATAGGCTACTGGCCCAATCCTCTCAATAATATTGAAGGGTCCATAAAACTGTGGTGCCATCCTGGCAAATGATCTAATCTGTAAGGAGCTCTTCTTTAGTATGATGTGCAAGTACACCTGTTCCCCAACGTGGAACTCCTTGAATGACATGTTATGATATGCATAACTCTTCTTCCTATCATGTGCTACCTTTGTATTCTTGTTGATTACCTACATTTCTTGTTCCATGTCTGGTCCAATCAACACCCTATTAACTAGATCGCTACAACTAATAGGAGTATTACAACACTTCCCATACAATGCCTCAAATGGATTTATCCTCATAGATTCCCAATACCCATTGTTGTAAGCGAACTCTACCAGTGGAAGATATCCATGTTTGCTACTGATGAATTACATACATCCTCAACATGTTATCCAATATCTTGTTGACCCTCTCTATCTTTCCATATGTCTACAAATGATCAATTGTACTAAAGGCCAACATTGTCTCCAAACGTACAAACAAATCCTTCCAAAACTTGGAAGTAAACTTTGCATGCCTGTCTGACACAATATTCTTTGGATCACCATGCAATTTGACCACATATATGATGAAAATGCTGAGTTCACTGGAACGAAGTGCATAACCTTTGTCAACCTATCCACAATAACCATGATGGAATCATGTTCTCTCACTATCTTCGGAAAACCTGTGGTAAATTCCATGGAAATGACTTCCCATTTCCATTCTGGAACCACAATCAGCTGTAGAAGTCCACTTGAATGCTTACACTCTACCTTCAGATGCTGACAATCGAAACACCTAGCCATGAAATCTACTACATCCATCTTTAGATTTGGCCAATAATAAAATTTATTTAATGCATTCAATGTCTTCTAATAACCTAGGTGACATGAATATGGTTTCTTGTGAAACCCTCTCAAGATCACTTTCTTGAGATCACTTCTATCTATCACATATATCCTCTCTCCTAATCTAATCAATTCGTCTATTGTAAGGCCATAGTCCACATCCTGTGCACCTACACCTGTACCTATACCTATACCGCTACTTGTACACGTATGTATACTACTACCTGTACCTATACCTATACCACCACATGTACCTGTGCTCTAATGTAACTTGTGCATAATCTCCATATACCTGATGTCCTGTTGACATGCCTCCAAGATCATATCATGTAAGTCTGTCACATAGGAGCTCATAACTGCTAAGCGATTTAATTGTACTCGCCTACTAAGATCATATGCCACCATCTTCTCTTTACCTTTGACATCCCTGATCTCAAAATAAAAATCACTGATCGTGGCCAATCACTGAGCCTACCTACCATTCAGGTTTGGTTGGTGAAATAGATAATGTAACCCACTTTGATCACTCATCAACACAAATCTCCTACCTAGAAGGTAGTGTATCCAAATCTTCAATGCATGTATGGTCTCTTCCAACTCAAGATTATGCGTGGCGTAGTTCTACTTGTGCTCATTCAATTTTTGGGTCTCAAGGCATACCACCTTTCCATCCTACATAAGGACTCCACCAAGTCCTTTCTTGCAAGCATCTGTGCATGCTACAAACTCTTTTTCCGAATTTGCAAGCTTTAACATTGGTGCATGTGTCAACAACTGGTTAAGCTACTCAAAACTAGCCTCACACTCCTCTGTCCATTCAAACTTGTTACCTTTTCACTACAATGATGTAATAGGATACACAATCTGTGAGAAATTCCTGATGAACCTCCTCTAGTAACTTGTTAATCCCATGAAGGACCTCACCTCATCTACATTCCTAGGAGATACCCACTCCACGATGGCCCTTATCATTTCTAGATCTACTACAATACCCTCCTTGGAGACAACATGTTCCAAGTAGTATACATCAATCTAGAAGAAACTACACTTGCTAAGGTTAGCATACAATTGATTCTCTCTCAACAAACTTAACATTGTTTCTAAATGCTCGACATGCTCTTCCTGATTTTTAGAATATACCAATATGTCATCAATGAACACAATAACAAACTTATCCAAGTATGAATGAAACACACTATTCATCAAGCACATAAAAGTAGCTAGAGAATTATTCAAATCGAAAGGAACTACAACAAACTCATAATGCCAATACCTAGTCCTGAAATTTGTCTTGTAAATGTCCTCCTCTTTGATGTGTACTTGATGATATCCAGATCTCAGATAAATATTAGATAAAACTACTTCTCCCTTCAATTGATCAAACAAGTGATTGATCTTGGACAATAGATACCTATTCTTGATGGTCACTTTGTTCAACTACATGTAGTCAATGCATAGTATGAGAGTACCATCTTTCTTCTTCACAAAAAAACTAGTGTGCCCCAAGGTGATACACTTTTCTTAGTGTATCCATTGTCCAACATTTCCTTCAACTACAAATTCAACTCTACCAACTTAGGTGTGCTCATCATGTAAGGTGCCTTTGGTGCTGGAGCTACCCCTGACACCAACTCAATAGAAACGTTTACCTCCTTGTGAGGTGTTAACTCTGAAATGTCCTTAGGAAATACATCTTGAAACTACTGTAGAAACTCAACTTCATTACCTTTGTCACTAGAAATGTGCACTTTGAATAACATACACCCTCTCCTATGACTTCTCTCCACCTGCATAGTTGTTACCATCCTAACTGATGTGGCTTTCTTCTTTCCTTGTAGGACTCTTGGTTCCCCATTGTCATCAACACACTGAATGGTTTTTTCATAACAATCCACCTTGGTTCGATGGAGGTATAACCAATCCATGCCCAATAACATACTGTATGATCCCAATGGTAATAAATTCAAATGTGCTATAGTAGGTATACCATTCAAATCAAATGCACAATATCTTACCCAATCGTGAAATTGCTTCTTGTACCTATATCGAACTGCACTAACCAAGATTCTGCATGCTATTCCTTACTCAATACACATTTATCCACCAAGTTAGGACTAACATAGCTATGATTATATCTAGGGTCAATCAAAATAGAAATAAATTGATCACAAAGCTTACCATCCATCTCAATGATAGATGCCTGATGGTCTGCTTGTTTGTTATCCAATGCAGCATAGACACAAGAAATGCTCTGACCAACATCTCGAACAATTTGTGCCTCTTGCACACTATATATCTAAGGCCTACCACCCTAATTCTGTAGACAATATTTCCTACGATGATCCTTGCCACAAGTCCAACACTATATAGGCTTCCAACCTGCATCCTTCTTCTTTTCCTCAAATCAAAATCCGCGTCCTTTGTCTGATGCATTGAAATTCTTTGATGGCATTGGATTCTCTTTATTACTTGTACCATGAGATCTTTCTCACTTTTTGTCACATTTTCCTTTATTCCTTACATTACCTTTCCATCCTGGCTTTGTCTCACATCCGCGCTTCAATTTCTCATAGCCATGCCTTACCTTTCATATGGCCTCCTCTAATAATCTAGGCTCATCGAAATCAATCATGTCTTTGAATGCAACCGATAATCCACTAATGAAACTCTGAATCTTGGCCTTTTCCTCCATGAGGTAAGGCACATACCTTAGTATCTCCAAGAACCTACTAGTGTACTCCTCATCTGTCATTGATCCCATCTTTATCTCATAGAATTATTTTTCCCTGTCATCAAAGTATCTCTCTGATAGATACTTCTTCTTGAAGAACCTCTCAAACTCATTCCAAGTCAAGTCCCCCTCATGAATACATATGACATTCTTCACATCTTCTCACCAAATGTTTGCTTTACCTTTGATACTAAATGTAGCTACTTTGGCTTTCATGTTCTTTGAATAATCATGTAACCTGAAGAAATTCCTCATGCCAAGCAACCATGCCTCCTCCTCTTGTGGTTTATTCATCTCTCCGTCAAAATTAGGTGTCTTTTCTTTCTTATACTCATCTGGAAAGTATCCCCTATCACTCCTCTTGTAAGGATGATAATGATGATGATCATAGTGCCTATATGAATTAGAACTAGAATAGTACATGTGTCTATCCCCTCTCATTAGGGGATTTTTGAGGTCTAAAATGGGCCCCCAAGAAAATTAAAAAAAAGGGTGGAAATAATAAAGTAAGATTATATTACATCATCAAAATTTAGAGGGAAAAAAGGAAAAACTATTTTTTCAACTTATCTTCGTATGGGTTTACTCAAATTTCAAGTGAAAATAGTCATTGGATGAATAATTTTATTCGTCATCCAAGGATTACCATGTTTCATACTTTCGATGGACCTTGCTACATGAAAAATGAGAAATTCATGAAAAACGTGATTGGAATCACGATTTTTAATGTATTTCTCATTTTTTTGTAGATTCCATTTAAAGTATGCAACATGGGTACTCCCTGGATGAGGAATTAAATTTTGCATCCAATGAGTACTCCTGCTTGAAATTTGAGTAAAAACTTAGGGAGATAAGTTGAAAATATGAGTTGAAAAAATAGTTTTGTTATTTTATTATTTTTTAATCTTTGTACTTTTTTAATCCAAAAAAGGTGAATCATCCTCCATGGTTGACATCATCATCTTGAATTGTATTGTCTCTTATAAAGCTTATTTTGGTTGTACTTTTTTTTTAGGAGGCCCATTTTAGACCTCAAAAATCCCCTAATGTGTATCTAGAGTGTCTAAGAATCTGCCATCTCTTAGGGCATCATCTCTATCTGATTTGTGACCACCATGTGATCTACCACCCTATGCCCCATTGGTATTTTCCTCCTACTCATGGTTGATTCAAGGTGGTCCCTGTCACTGCAAATCTGACAAACTCTGAAGCATCACTGCATTTATCTTTGCTAGCTTCTCCCGTGCTTGTATGATTCTATTATTATCTACCTTACAACTCCTTATTTCTTCCTTTAAGATTCTCAGTGTATTTGCCAAATCGTAATACTTCCCAATACCATACTACTCATCTAGTTCATAGGGAGAGTATTTGTAGTCTACCATCTTGCTATCCATTTGACATTTCTTCCTGCAAGGTATATCATGTCAGCTAAACCAAATCACAATAAACCAATGTACCTGTTAGGTCCCTATAATACTAGTGATTACCCCATTACTATTGTAGTTATACCCCTTATTTATATTTTTGTGCCCCTATTACCCCCATATTTTTATTTTTGTGCCCCATAGAATCCCTCTATTGTTATTTTTGTGGCTTTATATTATTATTCTTAGGTCGGCTGGATTATATTGTGACTCCTTATACTCCTATATATAGAAAGGAGGTTTTTTCATTTGTATCATCCAAGAATTGTTCATTTAT
>APFE031323253.1:333537-353164 GCA_000404065.3 Pinus taeda | reverse complement strand
AAATAATGACAGACCAAAAATCTTCCTTTCCCTGGTAAGTGTTTGCCACCATTCATTCCACTCACTCGAGTTATTTCATAAAACAAAGATAATTGTTATTTCACACTCTTTTGGAAAATCCTATTGAGCTTCACGTGTGATACATCTATTCCTTGATGGAGTCCTTGATATATTGATCAATTTTTTATTCCTTGGAGATTAATTAGACCAAAGAAAACATGAGTACTCTTAATTCCAGGTTCAATGCCTTTGATGGTGGACATGAGGCAAGGGAGGGGTTGCTATCGTGGTCATAACTCCAATTTCATTGTCTCTGATGGTGGATGAGACAAGGGAGGGGGTTGTGGTCATGGTCATGGTTGTGGAGTTTTCTCTCTTACATTATATTTAGGGAGTTCAAAGCAATTTGAATGGAATCATTGTCATCACTAGGTATAATGGATTAAGTGTGATAATGGATAAAATGAAGTAATTATTTGTGAGCATTTTTTCTTGAATGAAAATTGGGATCCATTTTCTCATAGAGAAAAGTACATGCATTAAAAACAACTCAATATTTCATGTGACATTCATATTGTATGCGACTTATTTTTCATTAAAAACAATTTAATTTTTCCTGTGACATTCTTTTTTTGTTAAAATTTCTTCTATTTCTAATCTAAATTACAATTGTAATTTGAAATAAAGCTTCCAGTAAATCTTAATTTACCAATCATGCATGGACATCATAAGAAGCATTCACAATATAATATGAAGAACAAATGGGTACCTACTTGATATGCATTAAAAAATGCTTCTACTACTTAATGTGAATTACAAGTGTAATCTTAGTTGGATCTCAAATATATATTAAACCATATTTTCATTTTATTTTTTATTACTACTTAATGTTATTATGTCCTACCTCATTTTATGGTTAGCATTGTAATAAAAATATGCATTGTGCTATAGAATTAGTACTAAAATGTAATATTTATTTTTTTCCAGAACTCTACAGGTGATGACCAAGAAGATGATGATACAGACTATGTTTAGATTACATCATATATTAGAGACGATGATGTTGAGGATGGCGATGGCATTGGTGATGATTATGTGGATGATATTATCAGGATGGTCATGATGATGATCATGGAAATGATCATGAGGATGATATTGATTATGATTTTCATGGTGCTAGCTAGCCATGTGTTATTTTTTATATTTAGTTGGGATGTCTTAATGTTGTAATCATACATTTGAATTTTAGTTGATTCGAATAATGATGATGATACTATTGGTACTATCTTGTTACCTTATGAATATGTTGAAAATTGTTTACATTTTTTTTATAAAGAATTATTGTGTATGATGAGATTCTTATTTTTTATGGATGTTGTGAATTTACCTTATAATAATGGTGTTCACGCAAAATTTTGATTTGATAATCACACATTTGAATCTTAGTTTAATTGATTAAAGATGATGAGGATATTATTAGTATTATCTTGTTACTTTATATATGTGTTAAAAATTGTCAATGTTTTCTATGGAGAACCATTATGTAAGATGATATTACTATTTATGAATGTAAAGTTGTGAATTTACCTTGGAATAATAATATTTGCGATAAGTGTTGATTTAGTAGTCATATATGTATATTGAAAATTGCCAATAATTTTTTGATGAAGAATTGGTATATATGAGGATACTGCTATCTTTTTTATGAATGTTGTCAATTACCCTTAAATGTGTTTACAAATATTAAGTTGTCAATTTGAATTTTGATATCTTCTTAAATGTATTATACATGAAAATACCTCCTCATCATCTTGGAGGAGAATACTATGTTGTTGGTTGAAATACACCTTTCTCCTAGACTGTATAAGACTCTAATACATGTTGTGTACCATGACGACCATGTTATCCAAGTCTATAACAAGTTGTCCCCTTCATCTAACTTTTGTTACCAACATTCTCACTCAGTCACGAGGAAAAAAACTCAAGTTAGCTAGAATTTGACAGTCTTGTTCACTTTCGGAAACTCATATGGTGAAATGTGATCTCTTTATCGTCATATTTAGCTTTTTCCTTAAAAAAAAGCATACAAAAGAGAGAAAGAGCCATAAAGCACGGGGAAGCTTTTTCCTAAGCACAAAAGCATCTAAAAAGTGGAAAATGCCATTTTATAAGAGGAAATATTATTCACCCAAAAGCTTTTGCCCAAATTGCACTAATGATGAATTTGGGAAATCTTCATAGCCTTCACTTTCCTATATATTGGAGGCTTGGCCATTGAGAAAAGGATGGAAATTATTGTATTGTCATGCTGCTGAGATCTATCTTGAGAGGGAGAGTTTTGGAGCTAGGAGTTGGGGGAGGTGTTGCTGCAAGTGCATCTGCATTTGATGGTTGTAACTTTCACAACCATCCTCCAACTCCTTTATTAATATACATTGGTTGTTCTTCCTTCCATATGCTTCTATTCATTCTTTACTTATTCTATTTAACTAATGAATGTATGGGATTTTGGTTTATATTTATTTATTCAGTAATATTTATATGTTTTTTATAGTTTAGTTTATCAAGATATTATGATATGAAGGTTGCTTTGTTCTCTCCCTTATGTGTAGGAACAAGCTTTGTAGCTAGCTAGGAGCGCTTCCCAGCTACACTAAAAACTACAACAAGACCTACATGCAAGGACTCACAGGAATTCCTTCTCTTTTTCTTAATATATACTCTACATCTTGATCTACTAAGAATCCCGAACCTTAGAACAACCTTTCTCTTAATCGGTATGTCCTAGGTTTTCGGGATAAATTGAGAGAATTTTATATTCATCTAACAGTGCATTAAGTCCTACATCAAAATGATATTTAGAAATTGTAACATATTTCATTATGTAATTGAAATTGGTAAAATGAACCCATAAAGGGGGTCATAAATGGAAATAAAAGTAAAACTCTAAACAAGAAGTCAAAAGTGGATGTAACCATGGATGCAAAATTGAGAGTAGAATTGGATGTTAAACTAGCCTTCAAAACAAGATGCAAACAATGACACAAAAAGGCTTTTAAAGTAGAATTAAAAAGGATGAAACACTAGACACAAAGAAGGGAACAAAATAGGGAATACGAAAGGATACCAAATTGGGTACAAACAAGGATGTAAAAGGGACACCAAAATGAAGATGCAAAGAGTGGCGTAAAATTAGGATGCAAAATTGGGTGGAAAAAGGATGTAATAAAAGACACAAAAAAAAATGAAAAATGGGACTAAAATAGGGTCAAACCAAGGATGCCAAAAATGATGCATAACTAGATGAAAATTAAAACTAAAATCTAGGTGAAAAATGATATGCAAATGTGGACACAAAATGTGGTAGAAAAAGGATGCAAATTTGGATGCCAAAAATGATGCAAAATTAGATACCAAAAGGATGCAAAATTGGACATAAAAAATGGTGTAAAATTGGACACAAAAGTAGAAAAAAACGGGCATAAAAATGGCTCAAATTTGGACGCAAATTGAGCTACAACATTGGATGCAAAATGAGGCGCAACAAATGGTTCAAATCTTGGTGCAAAAACAAATGCAAAAGTCGATGAAAAAATGGCTCAAAATTGAACATAACATTAGACACAAAATGGGATGCAAAGGTGGAAACAACACATGGTTCAACATAGGATGCATATTTAGATGCTCAAAATGATGCAAAATTAGATGCAAAATATGGTGCAAAATAGGATGCAAAAAAGGGAGACAAATAAAATGCAAAAGTGGATGAAAAAAATGGTGCAAAAATGTATGCAAAATTTGGCACTAAATCAGATTCAACATATGGATCAAAATTGGATGCAAAAAATGGTGTAAAAAAAGGCACAAAAATAGATGTAAAAATAAGTACAAAATTAGAAGCAAAAAATGGCATAAGATTAGATGCAAAAACTGGCACAAATTGGATGCAAAAAAGGCACCAAATCAAACACAAAAAATGGTGTAAAACTTAATGTAAATTATGACACAGAATTAGAAGAAAAGAATGACACAAAATAGGAAGAAAAAAATGATGCAAAAATAGATGCAAAAATGACACAAAACTAGAAGCAAAACCTGTTGTAAAACCAAATGCAAATCTTGGTGCAAAATATGATGCAAAATTTGGTGTAAAAAAAGATGCAAAACTTGGCGCAAAAAAGGATGCTTTAAAAATTGTAAATTAGAGTCAGATTTAGCGCCAGCATGCTCATCCCAATCTAGAAAAAGATGCACTAAAATCTGGTGATGAATCTGGCACGAATTGCCTATTTTTTGTAGTGACTTAGTCTAACTATTAAACATTTTTTACCTTTCCTATTGACAATTTCTAGTAGATTTTGTTTTAAACCCGACAAGGATTTATTAGAATGGTAGTATGAGCTCTGTAATATGCAAAATCAGAGTCCTATTATGATCCTAGTGCCTTAACAATGATAATAAATCAATAATTACAGTCCACTTCGAGGGGAAAACCTCATTATACAATAAATATAATGAACTAGACAATATTTGATACTAGGTCTCCTTAGTATATATATTGGAGACAAAGGGTACAATTATAATAAAATTGGACCATGAGGAGTTCTAGCCTACATAACAATATAACAATAGAAATGTGATCCCTCAATATTGATAGCTTAATAAGAGGTTTTTGAGTTAATATGGGGCATATATAGGGCTTAACATGTCCCTCCCTTTCGAAGAAGTGTTGTCTGCAACACTTGACTATTTGTGGGTGTTTCTACATGAAACACTCATCTTCCCATGTCACTTCTTCCACTGGTAGGTTCTTTCATTTGATGAGGTGCCCAATAATTGCTCTATTTCTCAACTGCTTCGTCATTGTTTACAAAATTGTGTCTCTTTCTAGTATTACTTTCCTTTCTTCATTAATCTTTGGTAGAAGAGATTGGATTGGGATCTTATCACCGATGAAATTATTTAAGCAAGAAACATGGAAGACTAAATGTACACTTGAAGATGGAGGTAAAGCCAATTTGTAGGCCATACATCCTATTGATTTTCTTAGTGTAATTAGGGTTAGCACAATAGTTCTGGAATTCAGATTATTACTTTTGACGTACATATTATTTTAACTTATTCTGATATATCATTCGGAAATTATACTTCAAAAATTCAACCATAAAGAACAATGGAACAATAGAGATCACAACACACAAAAGAAGATAATATTTACCCTAGGGAAACCCAAAAATGGGAAAAACCCAACAACCTTTTTCAATAGAGAGATTATTCTTGTTCAATGAGAGACACAACTAGAACTATGGTTAAACATAGCCTTCTCCTCCAATTTCAGTAAACTAATTTGATCATGCACTTCACTCTGCCTATCTGAACTAGAATTTCAACCCTCCTGCAATAACCAGTTGCCCCAAACATTTCGAACTTGCAATAGTTGCCCCAATAACCAAGAAATTTCATCGCGTACAACAATTGGCTCAAAAATATGTGTCCTACAGAGAGAGAGACTAATCCACTTGTGTGAGTTGTAAGAAAGAGAGAAACGAGATATTTCAACCTCCTTCTTCGTCTTTCTTGTCCTTTTCTTACTTTCCCATAAATTGTCTTGTATGAGAGAATGTGAATACCCAGATGGAGGAGGCCAAGCTACCTTTATATAGTAGTATGTCTTGGGCGAATGGAAATGTATCTTGGGAAACACTGACTTGACTTGGAGGGAAGCCGAATTGTCACTTTTGGAGCCAAAATTTACATTTCAAAAATTTAAATTTTCATATTTAAAAAGTCACCATGGGACTTTGACTCAAAATAAATTTTCTTTTGATTCAATAATTTATAAATATACTTTACAATGATAAATATAATTACATCAAGTGACCAAATTTACATTATGGATACCACCCATAGTTACAAATTCAATGCTCCCTCTTAACTAGGGATGTATTCATTATCAATGTCATATATTTTCTCAAATTGAACTAATTTCTCTGAATAAAAGGTTATCCATCATTACCAGTATCATCATTTATCACCAACATCCACTAGTGTCCATATCTGGGGTGGTACCAAACCCATGGAAATTTCATCATTATATCAGGACTCACTCCTCAAGAGTGATCTGTCTTAGAAACTGATGGATGCTACCTAATTCAAAAGGCTGAGACCCTCAACTAGAAAGCACTCACTCACTCTTTAGAGTGAGCACTCTAGGCAATGACCTCACTCAACTCCTACCTCATTGGTGATTAGGTCTAGATGCTGAAAAGAACTCACTCCACCCTATTTGGTGTGTGCTCAGGGTCCAAGGTCTCACTCCAACCTTCTAATGTGTGATCAAGGTCCAGATGCATCCATACCATGGATCTTAGACTTCTAGATGATCCTTTTCATTCAGATGGTTGCGCCCATACTGTGGATCTTTTCACATGGTCCTTTCTATCCGAATGGCTAAGTCCATAACGTGGATTCATGTTTTCTTATATATGACAGAGGTATTAGATATGTATATGTATATGCATCCTTGATTTGTAGGTCTCCTGATGGTGTTTGTTCTATCCCTTGCAATTACTCGTAAAGATCTCAACCATCACTCCCTGTTCTACCTTCATGCTTTAGGGGTCAACTGTTACACAATATTTTGTCACATATCCTGCACTTCCCTGTGTCATACCTAGGAGTGCCCAAAACTTGATGACTATGCAGTATACCCATCCTAATATGCAATCCAGATCCTCCCTGAAGAACTAATGAAAAGTTTCATTAAGTTTTTCCTAGGAAAAATGAGCTAAAAACTCTAATTTATGGGTCAACGCGACTATGGCACTGCCCTCTCTTGTTGATGGCAGGTGGTGCAACAAATTTGGCCAGGATACTTGCGTTGATCCCTAAAAGGAAAGTTTTTCCAAAGAGGAGGAGAATCTTCATGATCTAGAGGCTTCCGGAACGATGAGCTGAATGATGTTCGTTGTGGATGTGGTCGAATTTTCCCAATATTACCCTTTGATCTTATCCCTATGAGCTTCCTCCTTGAGATGAGGACATTCCCCTATCTTTGGTGGGATCCTAACTCCCTCTCCTTGCCTATATATTCATTCCCCTCCATTCCCAAATGGTTTTTCTATGATTGTTTACACCCTTATGATGAGATATTGCCTACATGCTATTCACTTTGGCTTGGAGAAGGAGTGCTTGGAGACATTGAGCTTGGACTTGGACATTCACTCAAGGAGGGCTACTAACATCAAGGCCTAGGTTGTATGCATCCTCTTTTGTTTATTAATATATACAACTGCTGATTCACTTTCCATAAATGCTTGTGTCATGCTACATTTATCTTAATGCTCCTTGATCTATTAAGTGGATTACATTTGATTATGCTAGTTGCACTTTATGCTTTGTTTTGTTTTTGGCTTCTTGTGCAGGTATTCAAACACCGTGAGCAGCAAGGACTGAGCTTGAGGAGAAAGTGATCAAGATATTCAACAAAGGAGTGCATTATAGCATCAGAGAGAGGTAGGTCTCCTTCCTCTTCTCTTATTTTGTTTGTAATCTAGGAAAGTGTCTTGTAGATTGTCTCGTTTGTTGTTAGACCCACTCATTGGGCTAGAGGGATTGTATTTGTCCGCGGAGAGGATTTACCTACACAACAACTGCATACCTGCCTTCACAAGTCAAGAACCTTTGCAAGTTGTTGAGCATCAGCCTATATTCCTCCTTGACCCAATTCTTGAGGATTCCTTTAGCCGAATTGGGGTCCAAGTGTTTGGTGGTAAAATTTTTTTGATAGAGATCCTTATTAATAATCGCACCCTTGAAATATTTCCCCCTGTGGCTGGTAATGCCATGGCCTCTGTTATGGTAGACTTTGTGATTTTCAATTGTCCTCCTAATTGAATGCTCTCACCATCATAAGTTTTGGTGAAGGCACATGAAAAACCATCATGGTACCCTTTCAAATTATTAAGGAATGGAATCTAGCTGGCTTGCTTAATTTTTTCTTTGCATAAATGGCATTCCTATGTTTCTTGATGAAATTGGAACACCGCTTCATTTCAATCTACCCCTATATCAACTTTAAGAATGGGTCTCGGATTGGGAAAGGGTTTAGTATTGGAGTTGCCAGAGTACTAGAAGTGGTGACACAGGGTACTAGAAATACTGTTACAAAGTACCAAAAGTGATATTATAGAGTATTTTGACGAAGTGCCGGATGGGGCGATAACAGAGTACCGGAAATGGTTGACAGAGTGTCGGATGAATTAATGGAGGCTCATGAAATGAAGGCCAAAGTCTAAGCAAAAGAGAAATGATTCTCATCTAGATGGCGAAGCCATCCAGAGGAGCATTTATAATTTGAAAGGGAATGAAAATGATCACATTTTTTCCATAATTTCTAGATGCTCTCATATGATGAAGACGATACATTGTGTGCAGAGAGGATTTAGAAATCATTCTCATTGATGATATCACACTTCATGCATATAAATGTTTGAACATGATGAATAGAATGTGGTCGAGTACAACAATACGGGACGGTCCATAACAATGTTCTGGTAATCATTCATCGTCATCATTCAACTTTATGGTTATGGAATGGTGGTAACATCAATGCTTAAACAACCAACAGAGGCTCGATTTTAGAATTCATTTTCTCACATTATGATTGGCATTGTCCAATCACACCCATAATCATCCTATTTAATCATATTAAAAAGGAATTGTTTTGTTGGTCGAACAACCGAGGAATGAAGGTAAGTAATTTAGGATTAGGATAAGGGCTTAACAAGTGACGGTAATAAAAGTATTATGAGGATAATTAGATATTCATTACATGATTAATATGAATCCTAATAGAAGAAAACAAAATATTGACGTCATACCTCTATTACCAGATTACACATGAAATATTTTTAGTACCTGATGAAAATTGTTTGACAGTGCCGAATGCACACAGGAATTTCTTTCTGGTATCGGATGAACACAATCTTGTAGTACCATATCAAATTTTAATAAGATGACCTGCTGCATAGTATTCAAATTGGAATCTTGTAGGTTGCTCCTTAAAACTTAACATGTTTTGAAGGTCAAGCTAGAGTAGGTTCTAGTGATTACTGATGGTGCTTGTGAATTTGTTCTGCTGGAATGATCACACTAGAAAAACTACAAACAACACATTGGTATAGAAGATTTGAAATTGCAGCAGAAGTGTCAGAAAATGAGGCAAAAGAATTCAATGATTGGGCTCCAAACTTTGTAACAAGAAGGTATTTTGTAGATGGACAACCTCCTCTTTTTGGAACCAAACTAACCACTGCTCTTGTTTCCACTTCCATTTTATTGACAAATAAACCTAACTACTACTTTTTTGTGGATTTTTGTCGAGCCCATATTAGTTAATGCTCGCTAGTATTTTCAATTTTTAGGAGTCTTAAAAACTTAAAGAAAATTCCATTTCACTTACCCGTGGATTTTTCTCGAGCTCGAGCTAGTTCATGCTCACTGGTACTTCCAATTTTAAGGAGTTTGAAAAGCTTAAAAAAACTCAATTTCACTTACCCGTGGATTTGTTTTGAGCCCATACTAGTTCATGCTCACCGATATTTTCAATTTTAAGGAGTCTGAAAAACTTAAAGAAAACTCCATAGGTTCCTTTTCTATAAATAATTTACCAGGGTCGGTTAAAGGAATAAACTTACACCTAGTGAATGTCCTTCTTTATTTTCTATCTACAGGGAAGGAAGCACAATTAGTAATACCAAAATAATTATCCAACAACACACCTATATACATATATGTACAAAATTAAATTAAATTATAAAACAACTTACAGTGGTGGATCAACAAGAGGAGAACTCCCCCTCCTAACCAACTTCATTTCAAAATTTTAAAGAACATGATTGGTGAAATCCTCTTTAGACAGTGGCTTATGATAAAATTTCAACCGATGTCCATTCACAACAAAGGAAGTTTAATATACATCGATAGTTTTTATCTTGATAGATCCATTGTCGTAAATTGTGTCTATCTCATAAGGTCCAAGCCATTGTGTTGTAAATTTTCCTTTGAAATCCTTAAATATGTTGTCATGCAGTAGATCTTGATCACTTGGTTGAAAAAATTTCTTTTTAATAAACTTATTGTGCCATTTAGTTCTTTGATCCTGAAAAAGCATCATCCTTTGAAAAGAATATTGCATAATCTCATCCAATGCATTCAATTCCATTGGCCTTTGCTTTTGTGCCTCATCTAGATCCATTCATAATTGCATGGTAGTTTTGAAGGTTTTAACTTGGAATTCTATAGGAAGGAAAACATGTTTTTCATAAACCAACTCATATGGAGAATGTCATGTTGTGTTCCTCCAGGTTGTCCTATAGGCCTACAAAGCTTCTAGTAACCTATCAGCCTAGTCTTTATGAGGAACTTGTATTGTCTTGGTGAGAAAGGCCTCGATTCCTTTATTGGTGGACTCTACCTGTCCATTTTCCAGGGGGTGGTAAGGTGTAGATTTCTGGTTTCTGATTTGATATTCCTCTGTAATAGCTTTGACCAATTTGGAAGTGAATTGGGTTCCTTGATCAGTTATTGTTTCCCTTGGTACACCAAAACAAGTAAATATTTCTTCAAATTAAAAGTCAACAATAGATTTTTCATTAGTAGGATATAATGATTTAGCCTCTACCCATTTGGTTACATAATCCATACATACCAGAATACATTTCCTCTTTTTGGACATAGGAGAAATTGGTCCTACAAAATTTAATGCCTATTTATCAAAAGGTTTGATGACTACCTGTTCTTGAAGAGGCATTTCATCTACTGGGATAGGTTTCCCCATCCTTTGACAATCATCACAATTGGCCACATATTTCTTTACATCCTTGAAAATGTTGAGCCAGTAATACCCAGATTGTAACACTTTATATGCAATTCTTTTGTTAGAGAATTGTCTGCCACATGGCTCATTATGGCAGGCTTTTAGAATGTCTTGCATCTCATCTTCTCGTACACATATTCTAATCATCTAATCTGGTCCAATATGATATAAACAATCCTCATGCCACATATAATTAACACTAAGTTGTATGAGTCTCTATTTTTCCCTTGAAGACAAATTTTATGGCAACCTTCCTGTAACCAGGTAATTAGCTACATATACATACCAAGGAGTGCAAGTGGAAATAGAAAATAAATTTTCATCTAGAATATCATTAGTAATTGATGCACTGTCACCTGTATGGACAAGTCTAGACAGAAAATCAGCAACACGATTATCTTTTCTTGGTCTATCAATAATAGTAATGTTAAATTCTTGTAGTAGTAACAACCATCTAGTAACAAAAGAATTACTGACAGGTTTATTCATTAAAAATATGATATCTGAATGGTCTGTATGTACAAAAACTCAGTTATATAATGTATAAATTTATTAATGGCATGAACTACTGATAAGAATTCTATTTCATTAACCGTGTAATTCAGTTCTATAGGAGAGAGATTCTTTCTAACAATATAGATGGTGTAAGGAATGTGATTCTCTCTCTGGCCTAAAACAACCCCCAAAGTTGTGTCTGAGGCATTGATATATATGTGAAAAGGGAGGGCCCAATTTGGTCCTCTTAGAACTAGAGCAGTTGACAGGTTTTTCTTAAGAGTTTCAAGGGAAATTTGACACTGAGAATCCCATTGGAATTCTACATCTTTGGTTAAAAGTTTGAACATAGGGGAAGCTATTGTTGTAAAATTTTAAATAAACCTTCTGTAATATCTGGCATAGCCTAGAAATCATGTAACTTCTTTTTGAGAGGTAAAATTTTTGTTTTGAACAATTACTTCGATCTTAGCAGGAACTATTCTTATCACAGTCCCAGAAATATAATGGCCTAACAAAACACCCTCTGTAAGCATCATTCTATTTTTTTCATTGCTAAGGGCAAGGTTCGTCTCTTGGCATTTGATTAAAACTTTCTATAGGTTGTCTAAAGCTTGTTGGAAATCTTCCTCATATACTATGACTTTATCCATATAGACTTCACATTGTGGAAAATCAATACATCCCATTAAGAACAAGTTCAAAACTTGATCTCTTACTTTTTTTTGAAGACCTTTAGATTGTTCAATTGTTAACAATGGTTCAGTACATTCCTCCTCTCCATACCATTTATCTATCCATAAGGGAATTTATGTAGTAGACTAGGCAGGAGGAAATAAGGTAAATTTTTGACTTTGACATCCATTGGAAATGGTCAACTCTCCAGTCCTGCATCCAATAAAGGAATCAACAGTGGCTAGCCAAGGTCGGCCGAGTACTACTAGATATCCAATTTTGGAGGATTTCATATGGATCACAAAGAAGTCCACAATATATTCCTAGGAAGCTAGTACAATTGTTATGTCATCCAGGCTTCCTGCAGGTTTGAGGATGGATTTTTCTACTAACTCCAATACTGTTTTAGTTGGCCTCAAGCCTTCTAACTGTATCTTTTGCATAATATTCAGTCATGAAATTTATTGCTACACCTAGGTCAAAAAAAGTGTTTGGTAAAGATATGCCATTAATCTGTATGGTCACTAGTAGATTCCTAGTATTAATGTATTTGGAAGGCATCTCTGACATGGTTTCTAACAATTGGCCAAGTACTTTTATAATAGGGGGTCTTTCCTTTTCATTCCTAGATTTTTAATGCAAAGATTCCTTACAATATTGGCATAAATAGGAATATCTTTGATGGCTTGAAGCAAGGGTATCTTTACACAAATATTTCGCAATTCAACCTCTAAATCATATCCTAGTGGGACCTTAGGCTTTTTGACAAGCAATCTCTTTGGATAGGGTGGTTGAGTAACCTCCTGAGATGGCTTAGGTTGTATGGTAGAATTGATGTGTGTTGAGGGAGGGTTTTCCTCTTCATCAGAAGGAGAATATTCTTCTTAACTAGGTATGTCCTTGTCTTGAGGATGTGATTCTATTAGATGTTCTTCTTGAATTATCACTACAGGTCCTGTTCTATTTAAGACCTTCCTCAATCTTAGTTGAGTTTCACTTATTGGAACTAAAGTGATAGTATAGGTAGGGAAGGTTTTCAACTCCATATTCTGTACAGGTTGAGCTGACCTATTATTATAGTTTGGAATGGGCTGTGTAGGTAATTGACTAGCTCAAGGATGATTATGGTTTGGAGGCATTTGTTTCTTATTCAAATTCATGGGCAGAGAAAGTTATTGTGGAATTGAATTCATAGACAACTGTTGTTGACTTGCATTCATGGACAAAGTAGGTTGTTTTGAACTTGAGTTCATAGGAATCTGTTATTGAGGAAATGAGGGTAATAGAGGTGGGTTAAACCCTGGAAATAGTGTAACAGCTCCAAGTAAAACTAAAATTAATGTCTTAATGGAAAAAAAAATATTTACAACTGAACTTACCTCTGTTACCTATACTTACAGTCTGCCAAGTGATCACAAGATTATGGGGACGACTCTCCTCCCAACTGTAGGCTCAATTGTGCAGGATTCTGCTACAACTGGCCACCCCCGAACCCTCAATCAACGACTACTGCCAGTGCTCCTAAGTATTAGTATACCATTCTCCCAAGAGAATGAAAGGTAGAATCTCGGAATGATGGAATGCAAGCCTACCTCTCATCTTCCTCACCATCTATTAAATAGAACAACATTGGATGGGGAACCACATGCACACACTCCATGTGTCTACATGCAACTTGATTTTTAGCCTTCTTGATTTATTTTTTTACTTTTCTTTTGAGTTTTAGCTTTACTGATTCTTTTTATTGCTTTCTTTGTTTTATTACTATTTAATCTTATTTAGAGCTTTAGTGTAGTTATTACTATTTTTATTATTTTTTTTATTTTCTTGTTATATTTTTAAATATCATTATAATATTATTATTTTATTATTTATTATTAAGTGATTATTTATTATTTATATTATTATTATTATTTTTATTTTGTATTATTTATTATTTATTATTATTATTATATTATTATATTATTATTTTTATATATATATTATTTATTATTAAAGGGAGGGATATTACATACTCTCCGCACTTTAAGGAACTTTGTCCCGAAGTTATTGTGTATTATTTTTTATTATTTATTATTTATTATTAAAGGGAGGGATATTACAAATCGCTGAGAAATTTTTGGAGTATATTGTGTGAAGATTGGGTAAGAAGTTGTTTGGTATGGTTGTAGAGGAATATTCCTATAGGGAATCCCCCTCCAACCTTGTTTCGAAACATTTCCTTGTGTTGATTGAGGCCCCCATGGGAGTAAGGCATTTGAGGAGTCCACTGTGGTTGTGCAAACTGCATGGAAGGATCTTGGAACATGGAGGGGTTTTGTTACCTCCATGGTCTCCTAGGAGGATAAGATGGATCTTGTGGTTCTATTCCCCCTTTTTAAATGGCTTGTAACGCAGTTAATGAAGGGTATTCATTATTTGGGTGTTTATCTGTGCAAATTCCATAAACCACTATGGCATTAAAAGGGCATTCTTTTCCAAGATGCTTCTTCCTACAACGAGGGAAAAAGATAGCTAAAGAAATTTTTTCCTCTTCTTGTTTCATTTTAATATTGAGGGTATCTAGTTGGTTATAAATTGTGCTAAGGATATCAATTTTAAGGTTTTCCAATAGATTTCCCAACTCTATTCTGGTTAGACCAATTGTAGTGGGTTTTCCAACTCGACTTGTAAGTTCTCTTTGGTTTTCCCAAACTTTGGCTTGACTACGGGAGTAATTCTTGCAGTATTCAAGGATTTCAGCAAATGATTTTTGATGAAAATCACTAGAACTCATGAGATCAAGTACTTCCATGCAGTCAACTCATACTCCTTTCATAGAAATGGTTCTAACTATGGCTAGGTTGAGAGAAACTTTCTTGGTATTTTGGTAGTTGTAAAGGAACCTGTCTAGGTGGTCTTCTAGGATTTATTCTTCCGTTAGTTGCATTTTAAAGATGTCATTCTTGGCATCCCTGGGTCTACAATACTCCTAGCCTTTATGGGAAAAGGTTGCTTTCATATCATCCCAAGGTGTAATAGTGTGTCCCCCTAACCATCTTAATGTTGAGTTTTTTAAGGTGGTTGGAAAAAGCTTTAACTTTTGAGAATTATTTGTATAATTATAACTTCTACACAGTATATCAAATTCGAATAAAAATGAATTGTGGTCTTCATATGAAATACCATTGAAGTGAGGTAATGATGACAAAGGAATGTTCTTCTTGGTGACATTCCTAGTAATTTCAAGAATTGGAAATCCAAACATTTCTGGCTCACTGTTGGCTTCTTCTTTTTTCTGGATTGTCTACTCTTCCTTCAACTTCCATTATTACTTCCCACAACTTAGAATTTGTGAAAGTAGAAGATGCCTCTCCTTCAAGAGATAATGGTTCAGACACTAGGTTATCTGCAATGTTCAAAGGTACTATCTTGAATGTAGTCTAAACTTCTTTTGCCACTATCTTTGTTTCTACCACAAGATTCTTTACTGATGTCTACTCTGCTACCTCCACCAGACTTTTCTCTTCTAGAGTTTTCCTTGTATAGCGATTAGCATAATTATTTGGATTAACAATTTTGGGACCATATAGGTTTTCTTGGATTTTTTATTAAACAAACCTACCTTTCTTATCCATAATTTTTCTCATGAAATGAAAACATCAAACTTTAACTACATACCAAAAGAGAGGACAACTTAACTTTGGAGCAACCCCACTGTAGTGAATGCGTGGCTCTTCACTCATGTCTTACCATCTTCTCTTTGCCCCTAGGTCATCCTCAATATCACCCACAATCCATCAAAAGGCAAATCATTACCTATTACCATTTGCAGGTCCCCGACAATGGTTCCAAAAATTTTGGGGAAATTATATGAATGATATATCGCCAGAATATTAAATTATCAACCAGGGATTCGTAATCAGTAGAGCGATGCAGTATACGTGCTGATAGCTAATAAGTTCCTATGTCTGTTGAGTATAACTTAGATAAAAAGAATTCAAAACCAATGCTAACTTCCTCACACAATTTGGAAACAAAACTAGGAAATAAAATCTTAACGAGACTGTGAGCTAAATGTTTTTTCTCAAGTAACAAGTTTATCCATTTACAAGCTCATGAAACATAAAGATGGATCAAAATTTGTTTTCCTGTAGCATCTGATTTTAATCACTATACTAGAATCAATTCATTGCATTCAAACAACAATAAAAACAACCAAGACTAATCCTATAAGAAACTCTGCATTCTAGTACATGAAATGTATGACAAGAGTCTTCACTAACATCACATGTAGGTGAATGGTGAGATATCTCATCTTAGCTTCCATTTTCTTCAAAATAGCATTCAACAATTAAATGTGTGTCTCAAGAAATAAAGTCTGCATTTATAAAATTAATGGACTCTCACTCAAAAAAATAGATTACTTGCATATGATCAAAATTGGAATTGTATTAACAATCTAAAAGATAATAAATCACTCACACACATAAACCAAATCAATATTCACAATACTATAATGAAAACTTGCATTGATTTCTTTGGTGGGCCCTTGCCGAGCTACCAAGGAAAGTTGGAAGAATATACAGAACTAAAGGATCCACTAACACATCGAATTCATCAATTATTGCTCATATTCTTGATTTCAAAAGAAAAGGCTACAAAATAAAGTCTCTAGCATAACAATAGAGTTAAAACTTTGTCTTCAACTATCTATGTCTCACTTTCTAGCTAACTATTCTCTATCTCTCTCTCTCTGGCTAACTTGCTATCATTTACAAGCCTTCTCTTATAGAGAAATAACATTACATTAAAGGCTTAATAGAATAGTAACAAAGCACTACAAAATATTACAGTTTAGCTCATTTTACATACTCGGCTTCATCCTTATGACACGCAGTGCATGAGTGATGAAGTGTATCTCGATTTTTTGTAACAAGATGATGTCTTTGACCAACAATTTAATCAGCCTCATCGAAGACAGTTTTCTTAGCCACCGAAACTATAAACTAGGGTCTGGTACCAAAATAACATATTCAATGCAGGTGGTACCCGAATAACACAAGTGCTAGATCGCAAGTACCGAATGAGTGCAAGTGTTAGACCACTACTATTGGCGCTAGGTGAGCATAGATAAATAGGTGAACACGGGTAAGAAGGAACACAAGAAATTGTTTTTGGGTGGCTGAGAGGCAGGCGCATAGGTACCAGAAAAGAACACGAGTACCGGATTGATAACTCTGGTACCAAATAAGTAGGAACGCCAGTGTTAGACTGTTAATCTTGGTATTAGATGAGTAGGAGAACAAGTACCAATCAATACACTGGTACCAGATGAGTAGGGACATGATCGAAACATCTATGTAATCCAATCCAATTTATTAGAGAATATAAAGAATCAATAATTCTATTTCTACTACAAGAAAACATAAAAATCATGCTTTGAAATATAAATTATCTCATAGACACATAAGGAGGCTAAAAGGTATATTCTGGAAGAAGGTAGGCAAATAGTGAGTAGATTTCTAGGTAAAGATGGTAAAAAATAGAGGACAATATGGGGTATGAAAGACATAAAAAAGGAGACTCAATAGCGATCATAGATCAAACTGTGCCAATACAGGTTGAAGAGTTAGAATAGCCAGCAGATGAAGAAGAGGGTGAGTAGTTGTAGGATCAGGAACTTTCTATGCATATTGAGCAAATAGTTGAAGAGATGGACATGGAGTTGGCACAGGAGCCACGGGACCAAGATACTGACCTCATGTCGAGAGCGTCTGAAGTCACACTGCAGTATCCACCACCTCCAGTATTAGAACATATCCCGAATGAGAAAGGAGAGTTTGTTCTCCTTGATGATGATTTGTTGATGGATGTGTAGAATATATCCTTTGATGAGTTGCAACAAAATATTGTATAGGTATGGAGAAAGAATTTTGTAGATGATCATGCATCACCCGCATTTATGAAGGAAAGGGTGATAGTGTCAGATGTTAGAAAGTATCCAGCTACAATGGCTGATGCCACTAAGGATTATGCAGAAGCCACGAGCTCAAATGCCAAGTTCTTGTTAGCAGAGAATGATTAGATGGTAAAGAACTTGCAAGTAGCCAGGCAAAGGGTAGAACAATATGCAAGATCCACTATGGAAGAGATGAGGAAAGCGATACTTTTTGAAGTATTGAATATTGAGAAAACCATGTGGAAAATTTATGATGGATTTGTCACCATGCATAAGGTAGTTGTCCATCTAGATGGTTCTCGATAGTGGTGCATGAATATTTCCCAAACTCTTAAAGACATACATGTTGCTATTTCACACATATAGGAATGGACAATGAGATACAAGGGAGCCCCACTTTACTTGCACAAGATAATGAAGCCACAGGTAGAGCTAGACAAAGCACGGATCCGGATGTTGATCTAGAACTTTGAGCATCTCACTCTGCTTATCAGTAGCATTGAGGCTTCCTATGCACGGTTGTTCAAGAGTCTGGATGTCATGGTGAGGAGACACATGAACCCTTCAATCGGTTCACTCACCCAAGACATTGAGAAGAGCCAAGTCCATCTGGACTTTGACAGGTACATGGAGGAGTTAATCTGAGAGGCCGCCAGCGATGACTTGCAGCTAAGTGTAGAAAACATGCAAAAGTACATTGGTGGTACAACCACACTCAAGAAAATGTTGTGCATGCTTCAAGATAAGTTTGACAAAGACTTTGAGACCATATACGCAGATGCCATGGAGGCAAGAGTCTGTTTCCAGAAAGAGATCACCAAATAGTCTGGGGACACCATAGTGCATTACCAAGCTTGGTATCAGTTCGTCACAAAATATCATCAAGAGGATGTTGCCAAGTTGGTTTTTCCCCAAGCTTCTAAGTCATAGTGTGTGGCTTGTTAGGCTGACTCAATCCTGTTTTGTCCCACATGGGTATATGTGGAAATTACATATTATTTGTAAGTATATTGTAAGTGAAATTCCAAATGTCATTAGTGGAATGTAAAGAGTCACTATGTAATGTAATAAGCTATTTGTACAAGAGTTGAAGAGTCATGAGGGCATTAAAAGAGTCAAAGGGGAATGTCAAGGGTCACCCCACTCTTCGTTATAAATAGAACCTCATAACTCATAGAACAAGCTTTTGGGATCCAAGCTTTTGGCTAGGCTTAGGCTTAGAGAAGGCTTGGGAGTATTGTGATGGGCCTTGGATTCTCCACAATGTAGAACAAGTACAGTTATTTGGAGGAGCATGTTGTGTTGATTGTAATGTTCCATTATTGGGGCTAGTGGTTGTCAATGGTGTATGTATGGATGGAACTTTCTCTTAGTAATATAATTGGGCCAACACATTTTCTTGCATATGTTGTTATTGTAGTTCGACTATTATATTTACTTTAGCAATGTATGTTGTTTAAATTAGGAATTTTTTTATGAACTACTTTGTATGAAATTGTATGAATCTTGAGTAAGTTATGTTGTTGGATTAACTCGTCACTTTGGTTTGTGGACTATTCCACTTCCAGCTTGTGATGTCATTTTGCTCATGTGTTCCTTTCAAGTTGCGTACTATTACATGCTTCCAAGGAACACAC